>ML785768.1:52289-71949 GCA_009831015.1 Picea engelmannii | reverse complement strand
AAAGGGAATTAATTGTTTTATTATTTTTGATATATTAATTAAATGAGAAAAGGGAAATAGGGTTAATTTCCACACCTGCCTTTTTGAGTTCTAATTAAAAAGGGGAAAGAGGGAAAATCTAAAATATTAGGAAACTAGGAAAATAGGGAAACACAAAAAAGAAAAAGGAAACAAAAGGGAAAAAGCAGAAAGTCAAACTTAGTAAAATATCTACCATGTAGGAGCTTTCTAATTTAAACTGAACTAGCAAATTAATAGTGGGGAAAATCATTAAAACCTGTAAGAGAATTTGGGGACACCTAGGAGCGATTCTAGGAGTAACTCTAGGTGGGTGAGGGAAATAAAGATAATTAATTAATTAAAGAAATTAATTTATGGAGGAATGAAGGGGATGGGTGACACTTGTACAGGGATAAATTTTTAGGAATTAAATTTAAAAAAACTTAATTAAACGAAATTTTAGGAAAGTAAGGAACCACAAAACTCTATATAATGAAGGGAGGAGATGGAGGTTGGATCATCTTCTGTTTGCGTAACATTACACTGAAGAAATATCTACTTGATTGACTTAACTTATGGGAGTTGGGATACCCATCTGGGTGAGGAGTGGTAGCTCGGCCTTGCAAGGTGAGCTGGGAGCTAGTCGAAATCTCTAGATAGTGAGTGTGTGGCCCCTTTTCCGCTTGGGGGGCTAAGGGGGAAGAAGAGTACCCCTAGCATTGGCTGGGAGGTACCAGTGAAGTCTCGACGGTTGGCGAGCGGGAGTTGCATGGAGCACGCCGGATGTCATTCGGAGCAGGTGAACAGGCAACGGTACGGTTTCTTCGTTTTGTATGGTAAATTGTTTTAGAACTTATGCTTGAATATGCATTTTTACTTGGGTAAGTGAACTGATTGTCTAGATGTTTTTCTTAAGTTTTCTTAGCCTAGCTCAATGATAGATTGACTCCCATTGCTTCATTTCCCCACACTTCTTGACCACCTTGATGTGTTGATTGTGACCTTCATGGTTGTTTAGCCTTCGTCCCTAGCTCACCAGTCCTCACCTAAGCAGTCGGCCAGGAGCTTGATCTACGGTCGTCGCCTTAGCGTTAAAAGACCTATGGATCTCAACAACCTACTTTTCTATGCGAGGATGATGAGCGAATGACGAACCTGTTAGCCAGCTACCCTTGATGTTTTTCCCTGGCTGATTGTTGATTCTGCCATCTAGCAACGACCTCTGCATGTGGATTATCTGGTGGCCTGGTTGGTTTTCTCTATGACTTGACTAATAGAACCGCTGCAATCATTCCATGACCCTTCCCATTGGATCCTTTTGGTTCTCTTACTATTGTTTGCATTTTTATTTGCATTCTGGCAATGGAAAAAATGAGTTGATTCATGTCTGCATTTTTGTATTGGTATTTTGGCAATGGAAAACGAGTTGATTCATGTCTGCATTTTTATTTGCATCCTGGCAATGGAAAAACGAGTTGATTCATGTCTGCATTTTTGTATTGGTATTCTGGCAATGGAAAATGAGTTGATTCATGTCTGCATTTGTATTTGCATTCTGGCAATGGAAAAACGAGTTGATTCATCTCTGCATTTTTGTATTGATATTATGCCAATGGAAAACGAATTGATTCATGTCTGCATTTTTGGATTGGTATTCTGGCAATGGAAAAACAATTAAACTCTTTGTCTGCGTTTTACATTTCGTACCCGGGTAAGAAAGACAAAAACGTTTTTGTTTTCCTATATGCGTTGGCATTGGCATCCTGGCAGTGAAAGGGGGAAACCTCGGTTTATTCATCCCTCTCAAGTTTGCATTTCATTTTTTTTTCTTTTGGGGCGATTTTCCCCTTGAAGAAGACTGCGTCTTGCACTTAATATTTTTTGTTTGATTACCTTTGCTGCCCGGCAATTTCGCCCCTGTCAAGTTTTCATTTCGGTTTTACTTTTGGGGTGATTTTCCCCTTGAAGAAGACTGTGTTTTACAAAAAACATTTACTGCTAATTGATGCCTTGTGGCCTGGTGATTTGAAAATTAATTGTGACTGTGGTTACTGCCTTAAAGACTTCATTTTTCCATTAAAAGGGTAGCCTGTGTCTTTCCGATATATAGCACAACGATTTGCCTTTTAAAAACATGACTGACTTGCTGTAATTACCCACGATTTTGCCTTTAGAATGTTGTCGGAGCTTGCTGTAATTACCCAAGATTTTTCCTTTAGAATGTTGCCGGAGCTTGCTGAAATTGACCAAGATTTTTGCCTTTAAATTGTTGACTGTGTTTGCTGGATTGGGCACGAAGTTGCCTTGATGTTGACAGAGTGTGATGTTGAATGACCACGAGTTGTTCCTTCTGCAGTTATACTGTCCCTTTTATTCTCCTTCTTCTTGAGTGTATACCCAACGTTCTCACTGCCACACTTTAATTGCCACAACGATGTTACTGACCATGTAATTACCAAGTTAATTGCAATGATAACTGCTATATTAAATGCCTTATTAATTGCTACAACAATGTTAATGGTCAGCAGTTTCCCTTTTTGCTGTAATTGTCAGGTTAATTGAAATATTAAATGCTATATTATTGCCTTATTAATTTCCAGGATAATTGCTACAATGATGTCTTTGGTCCAATAATTGCCATGTTAATTACTACCTCGAGTCAATGGTCAGTCGATTCCACCTTATTGATTAAATGCCGCAGCGAGTTAAATGGTTAACAATTATGTAAATTGCCTTGTTATTGCGCTATCAATCGTTATGTTAACCGCCATATAAATTGCCTTGCTACTGTTATTTTAACTGTTATGTTAACTAGCATGATAATCGCCTTGTTAGTGCTATATTACTTGTTATGAAATAGTCATGTAAACTACCCTGTTATTGCTAAATTAATTGTGATGTTAATCATTATGTTAAATGCCTTGTTAACTGCTGTAATAAATTGTTATGTGGCAGATATGTAATTACCTTGTTGATTTTCCACAACAATGTTATTAGCTGGCAGCTCCCCCCTTAATGATAATAAACAACCAGTGTGGTTAGTTCGGTCATTATAGCTAGACTAATGTTGAGGTTTAATTGTTCATACGTGCTAAAGGTAGCATTCCACTTTAGAATGTTAATGTTTTTATTCAAGTTTATGGCTAGTTGGATGGGGATTCAGATTACTATAGAATTGTCCATTTAGGTTGTAATAAATATTAAAATTAGTATGGTGAGTAAAGACTAGATTGCAAATTTAGACTTGCTAATTTAGATATGTAATTGATGTTAGTTGGATTTATAGATATCGCCTAATTGGTAACTCTGACTCACTAAATTTGAGTCGTAATTCATGTTAATTTCGGTTGGTAACTCATTGACTAATGGAATTTAAACTGGTTAATTGATCTGTAATTAACGCCAATTTAAATCATAGATATTGACCATTTAGTCTTAATTAATGCTTGGGTTGTTGACGAAGTCGTTTTTAGCTTGTGCTTCCCTTTGACGGTGTTGTTTTTTATTATTAATTAATGTTTGTACTTGGTTTTGTAAACGTTCAATGTGATTGGTTTTGTTCACTGTAAGGGTTCTAGTTACTTGTGTAATTTAATTTTGGGTGTGTTGGGTTGTTCGGATGATTGTCCTTAGCTTAGTAGGCTTGTTCTGCTTGTGTCGAGCAGGATGTAGACACCTCCTTGTTCCTAAGAGCAGTCGCTATCCTTGAGACCTTAAATGGTCAAAATCAATGGGAACCTGGGCTTGAGCATTGGTTATGTGTCCTGGAGGTCCTAACCATTGCAGGGTAGGACGAGCGGGTAGTTATTCTTATTCTTCATCGGTTGAATGTCGTACATTTCTTCCAGGTGCTTGATTTGTTTTTATGTTAGTTCGTTATGTTGTTGCTGCGTGAGTTGCATGTGTTGTGTTCATCGTCATGTAGTCGATTAAGCTTGTAGGTGTGTCTTGTTGCGTCAGGTGGTTGGTCGTCACTCCTGGTTTTCTGTGCCTGTTTCCCGGTGGCCCTTGTGTTTGTGTGCAGTGTCGCAGTTGCCTGTTACCTGGGTTACATGCTTATGTTCATTTTCAGTAGTGTGGTTAAACTATTGTCGTCGTCTCCTTCTTGCCTCTTAACTCCTGAAAAAAAAACAAAAATAATTAATATCTTCGCTTGTTGTCATAACGATGGGGTCATTACATATGGTATAAGAGCGGGTTCAACCCTATGACTGTGGATCACTAGGATTTCCACTACAGTAAATCCGTGAGTATTAACCCTTGCATTAAGTAAAAACCTTAACGTATCCTCGTGGAGATCGCATTTAGAGGGCGTCCCTGAGGGTCCACAACGCAAAATAGCTAGTACCAATAGCATCCTCCTAGATCTCAAGAGAGATAAGTTCTAGCATCCATGAGTGTCATGAACGGTGGTTTCGTCGAATCATAGTTGTAGAGCAAGGCATGTGCTTCACACTTCACGTTTATGACCTCCAACATGAAGGTCCACATGGTGGTCTTTCCACTGAAGGGGAGCACTCTGTTATGGCGGAAGATGCTCCTACCCCTTTTGAACTTGGCCACCGACGACGTGTCATGGGAACTGTTCGAGGGACGGTTCCAGGAGAGGCATTTTTCTAAGGAATTCATTGAGCGTCAACTCAATGAGTTCAACGCCTTGTGACGAGGTAGCCGCATGGTGCCCGTGTATGAGGCCCGTTTTGGAGCTGCTTCGATATGCTTCACACCAAGTTACCCAGAAACTTAAGGTCAAGAAGTTCAAATTTGGAATTATTGTTAGAATTCATCTTCGACTTCGGGTACCAGGAGTACTGGACCGAAAAAGGGGTGTTGGACGTGTGGGGAACCACACTACCAGTGCAACTACCTTGTGGAGAGGACTAGAGCTTCCAGATCAACTGGACCCTCTACCATGGGAGATATGGGCGAGGCCCATCGGATTCATGCAACGGTGAATAACTGCCAGGCAGAGCATCAGTCGATTGTGCTCGAGACGACAGGTACTGTCGCTAACCAGACCCTTAGTATTTTGATAGATCTCGGTGCTACCAAAAGTTTCATTTCTCGTGCAGTGCTAAAAAGGCGGTCGAACGGGATGAGTTTAGCTTCGTAGAGATGGCTTCGAGAGCCAAACAAAAGGTTGGAGGAAAGGTTACGGGCTGTATCCTTAACCTAGGAGAGTTTGTCACGAGGGCCAACCTGTACGTCATGATCTTAGGATCTTATGACGTTGTGATCGGTATGGACTAGTTGGAATTTCATGAGGTGATACTCAACTGCAAGACGAAACAATTGAGCTTGGTTGAAGATGAGGGACAGATATGTGTGATTGTAGGACAAAACCAGGGAGTTTGCCTGAGGTTCATCTCTTCCTTGCAGCTACAGAAGAGCATGTGCAAGGGGTGCAAGCTTTATGTGATCCTTGTGTTAAACGAGAAGGGATTAGCGAAAGGTATAGAACACCTTCCGGTGGTGAGAGAGTTTGTGGACGTATTTCCAGAGGAGTTACCTGGGATGTCATTGGAGAGGGAATTGGAGTTTACTATAGACCTAAAACTAGGAACATAACCGATAGCTAGAACGCCTTATCGGATGTCAACCCCAGAGTTACAGGAGTTGAGAATGCAATTGAAGGAGCTGCTGGACCTAGGACTGATACGCCCTAGTTTGTCACCGTAGGGTGCACCTGTTATTTTCATATGAAAGAAGGATAGGTTGTGGAGGCTCTGCATTGACTACCGTCAATTGAACAAGGCCATGATCAAGAATCAATATCTATTTCTGAGGATTGATGATCTGTTCAATGAAATGAAGGGTGCGGCGATGTTCTCAAAGATCGATTTGCGATCAGGGTATCACCAATTACGGATTAAGGAAGATGACGTCCCTAAGACCACATTTAAGACAAGGTTTGGACACTACGAGTTTACTGTTTTACCATTTGGACTGACAAATTCCCCAGGGGTATTTATGAGTTTGATGAATGGGGTGTTCCGCGAGTACTTGGACAAGTTCGTCCAAGTATTCATTGACGATATTTTGATTTACTCTCGGACGACGGAGGAGCACGACGAGCACTTGTGCTTGGTACTACAGTGTCTGCGAGAGCACAAATTGTATGGGAAGTTATCCAAATGCTCATTTTATCAATCGAAGATCCACTACTTAGGGCACATCATCTCCAGTGAAGGTATCATTGTGGATCCAGCAAAGGTCGAGGCCATTATGGAATGGATTGCGTCGACGAATGTCCTGGAACTGCATAGCTTCATGGGTTTAGCAGGATACTATCGATGGTTCATCGAGGGGTTTTTGAAGATAGCAAATCCGATCATGGAATTGTAGAAGAAAAACAAGAATCTTGTTTGGACCGAGAAATGAGTGGAAGCATTTCGGAGGCTCAAGGAGTTGTTGACAACAACACTGATACTAAAAATCCCGGACATGGACGCAGACTTCTTGGTATGCACTGACGCATCCAAGGAAGGCTTAGGTGGAGTCTTGATGCAATACAGATGAGTGATCACTTACATCTTGAGGAAACTGAGAAGGCATGAGGAGAACTACGCGACGCACGATTTGGAGTTGTTAGCCATCGTATATGCCTTGAAGGTTTGGAGACACTACCTTGTTGGACGAAAATTTGAACTAAAGACTAACCACTATGGACTACAACAAATCTTTACGTAAAGTGACTTGAACGTGTGACAACAACGCTAGTTGGAATTTCTTAGCGAGTACGACTTCAATATTACTTACATAAAAGGAACAATGAACCGAGTGGCGGATGCATTGAGTTGGAGACCACACATCTTTTCGGTGCTGCCTTTTCAAACGAATCTACATAAAAATATTCTAGCTTTATAGCATGACGATTACTGGTATAAAGAGGTTGAGGGTTTTATCGGACAAAACACAATGATGGTACCACAATTTGAAGGATTTTCTTTTGATAGTGATGGTTTATTGAGGTTTGAAAATAAGATCTACGTACCGCTGAACGACGAGTTGAGGATGTTGATCTTAAGCGAGGCTCATAGAGTAGTTTACATGGCTCACCCAAGAGTCATGAAGATGAGGGAAGACCTTAAACCCTTATTCTTCTGGAAGGGAATGAAGGAAGACATAGTCAACTATGTTGCCAGATGTCTAGAATGTGAGCAAGTAAAGGCTGAACATAGACACCCAACAGGATTACTACAACCACATGCTATTCCAGAATCAAAATGGGAGGTTATTTCGATGGATTTTATTGTTGGATTGTCGCTGATGACAAGGAGACATGACTCAATTTTTGTAGTAGTAGACACTCTGACGAAGAGTGATTACTTTATTCCTATGCGTACAATTTATCAGGCACCCGACATAGCTAGAGTTTTCATCAGTGAGATTGTGAGGCCGCATGGTGTGCCTAAGAGGATTATATCTGATCGTGGATCGATGTTCACTGGACAGTTTTGGATGAGTTTCCAAGAGGCCTTGGGAACACATCTTAACTTCAGTACTGCGTATCGCCCAGAGACTGATGGACAAACCGAATAAACAAACCAGACCTTGGAAGACATGTTGCGCATGTACGTAATGGACCAACAAAATCATTGGGAATAATTCTTTCCACTGGTGGAATTCGCTTATAACAATAGTTACTAGAGCACCATTAAGATGGTACCTTTCGAGTTTCTTTACAGGCGACAATGTTGGGCGCCTTTGACTTTGGATCGACTTGTAGATAGGGTCCAGGTGGGACTGGAAGTGATCCAAGAATTGGAAGATTAAATGAAAACTTTAAGACAAAGTATCAAGGAAGTGCAGGATCGACAGAAGAGTTACGACGATGCACGTTGTGTCGACCGTAGTTACATTGTGGCGATTGAGTCTTTTTGCGGCTGAAACCGCATAAGAGCCCGATCTAGTTTGGGAAAAAAAAGGGGCTAAACTATATCCTAGGCTCGTGGGATCCTAGGATATTTTGGAAAAGAGAGGCCTATGGCCTGATGACTAGCCTTGCCTGATTCTTGAAGCGTATGCATGTTGTATTTCACGTCTCTGTTGAGACTTTATGATTAGTGATCCTTCACATGATTTGACTTCAGCACCTTGCGGGTGTCGGACAAGGGTGCGCTCATGGCTGAGTCGATTTGCATCTTGGATCATCGCATTCGACAGCTACGACGTCGAACAGTAGATCAGATCAAGGTCTAGTGGGACAATTATAGTCCGCACTCGGTGACCTGGGAGGATGCATATGATATGTGCCAGCAGTTTCCGTTTTTGTTTGATAGATAGACATATGATACTGTGATACACGTTATTTTGACATTTATATTGTGAAACTTCGGGACGAAGTTTAGACCAAGAGGGGGTGTATGTAACATCCCACTTTTGGGCACTAAGCAAACTTATACTTTGAGGACACTTGCTCATAAGTGATCTAGATTTTATGTTATTAAAACATTTATTTTGATTATGAGGCATTATGGGTTGATGACTTTTCGTTTTACTGCATTGACATAGACAGGTGCTATTGACTCGGTTTTACTGAGTGTGTAGGATTTTGGACCTCGAGGATGCAGAGGCATCGATGGAACCCCTTAGACTCCAGATTGAGTCAGGGAGTGTACCGTTGGGGTTTGATTGTATTACTATGATATTAGTGCATCTGATTAAATGATATGATATGGATATATTCTGACACGATTTGTTGATGATGCAGGCTGACGATAGCTTGCCAACCAGAATCACATGTGGAGTAAAGGGGTCATGCACGAATACCAGAGATGTTGAGGGAGAGGTGTGGACAACAACCCTTCCACAGGCTACTAGCACTCCCGCCATGGCTCGAACTGTAGGTTGACGTTTACCTAGTTTGAGAGGACCCACGATGCCGTGAGGGCAGACTGTGACAGTCGCTCATGATGATTCTAAGGGGCATGCAATAAGGCAGGGCCCTTATTCCTTAGAGGCCCTTAGTATCCCACAAGTTCACCTGGTGGAGTATTGACTCCAGGGGTTTTTGATGTCTACCAAGCCTGTCGAGAGGAGAGTGGCACCCTTGGAGCACATAGTGCATCCTGAAGGGCACGTCGTGAAAGAAAAATGGAAAGAGGTGAGTGGTACCCTTGGAGCACGTAGTGCATCCTGAAGGGCATGTCGTGCAAGGGAATAGATGAGACGAGTGGCACCCTTGGAGCACCTAGTGCATCCTGAAGGGCACGTCGCATTGTTTTGATAAATGAATGAACCTAGACAGCCTTAGGATGAACAATGTGATAAGAATTTAAAAAGAAACATTTCCCTAATAAAATGTCGCCCATCACGAAAATTAAGGTCTAGGTCTAAATCATGCTAGTGGTAAAATTTTATCCTTTTTATTAAAAAAAAAAATGATATATAAACACACACACACACACACATATATAATAAAATTAAAAAATAAAATAAATAAAGAGTATGATCTTCGTTAAATCTTGTAACACGAAGGGAGAAAGAAATTTAATTTATTCAAAAATCTGTTGGAATAAAATTAAAAAAAAAGGGAATTAATTGTTTTATTATTTTTGATATATTAATTAAATGAGAAAAGGGAAATAGGGTTAATTTCAACACCTACCTTTTTGAGTTCTAATTAAAAAGGGGAAAGAGGGTAAATCTAAAATATTAGGAAACTAGGAAAAGAGGGAAACACAAAAAAGAAAAAGGAAACAAAAGGGAAAAAGCAGAAAGTCAAACTTAGTAAAGTATCTACCATGTAAGAGCTTTCTAATTTAAACTGAACTAGCAAATTAATATTGGAGAAAATCATTAAAACCTGTAAGAGAAATTGGGGACACCTAGGAGTGATTCTAGGAGTAACTCTAGGTGGGTGAGGGAAATAAAGATAATTAATTAATTAAAGAAATTAATTTATGGAGGAATGAAGGGTATGGGTGACACTGGTACGGGGATAAATTTTTAGGAATTAAATTTTAAAAAACTTAATTAAACGAGATTTTAGGAAAGTAAGGAACCATGAAACTCTATATAATGAAGGGAGGAGATGGAGGTTGGATCATATTCTGTTTGCATAATGTTACACTGCAGAAATATCTACTTGACTGACTTAACTTGTGGGAGTTGGGATACCCAGCTCGGTGAGGAGTGGTAGCTCAGCCTTGCGAGGTGAGCTAGGAGCTAGTCAAAATCTCTGGATAGTGAGTGTGTGGACCCTTTGCGGCTCAGGGGGCTAAGGGGGAAGAAGAGTACCCCTAGCATTGGCTGGGAGGTACTGGTGAAGTCTCGATGGTCGATGAGAAGGAGTTGCACGGAGCACGTGGGATGTCATTCGGAGTGGGCAAACAGGAAACAATACGCTTTCTTCATTTTGTATGGTAAATTGTTTTAGAACTTATGCTTGAATTTGCATTTTTACTTGGGTAAGTGAACTGATTGTCTAGATGGTTTTCTGAATATTTTTTAGCCTAGCCCGATGATAGATTGACTCCCATGGCTTCATTTCCCCGCACTTCTTGACCACCTTGATGTGTTGATTGTGACCTTCATGGTTGTTTAGCCTTCGTCCCTAGCTCACCAGTCCTCACCTGAGCAGTCGGATAGGAGCCTGATCTACAGTTGTCGTCTTAGCATTAAAAGACCTATGGATCTCAACGCCCTATTTTTTTGTGCGAGGATGATGAGCGAATGACGAACCTGTTAGCCGACTGCCCTTGATGTTTTTCCCTGGCTGATTGTTGATTCCTCCATCTGACAACGACCTCTACGTGTGGATTACTGGTGGCCTGGTTGGTTTTCTCTATGCCTTGACTAATAGAACCCCTGCAATCACTCCATGACCCTTCCCATTGGATCCTTTCGGTTCTCTTACTATTGTTTGCATTTGTATTTGCATTTTGGCAATGTAAAAAAATGAGTTGATTCATGTCTGCATTTTTGTATTGGTATTTTGGCAATGGAAAATGAGTTGATTCATGTCTGCATTTGTATTTGCATTCTGGCAATGGAAAAATGAGTTGATTCATGTCTGCATTTTTGTATTGGTATTCTGGCAATGGAAAACGTGTTGATTCATGTCTGCATTTGTATTTTCATTCTGGCAATGGAAAAACGAGTTGATTCATGTCTGCATTTTTGTATTGATATTCTAGCAATGGAAAATGAGTTGATTCATGTCTGCATTTTTGGATTGGTATTCCGACAATGGAAAAACAATTAAACTCTTTGTCTACATTTTACATTTGGTACCCTAGTAAGAAAGACAAAAACATTTTTTTTTTCCTGTATGTGTTGACATTGGCATCCTGGCAGTGAAAGGGGGAAACCTCGTTTTATTCATCCCTCTCAAGTTTGCATTTCGTTTTTTTTTTCTTTTTGGGCAATTTTCCCCTTGAAGAAGACTACGTCTTGCACTTAAGATTTTTTGTTTGATTACCTTTGCTGCCTGGCAATTTCGCCCCTCTCAAGTTTGCATTTCATTTTTACTTTTGGGGCAATTTTCCCCTTGAAGAAGACTGCGTTTTACAAAAAACATTGACTGCTAATTGATGCCTTGTGGCCTGGTGATTTGCAAATTAATTGTGACTGTGTTTACTTCCTTAAAGACTTCGTTTTTCCATTAAAAGGGTAGCCTGCATCTTGCTGATATATAGCACAACGATTTTCCTTTTAAAAATGTGACTGACTTGCTGTAATTACCCACAATTTTGCCTTTAGAATGTTGTCGAAGCTTGCTGTAATTACCCACAGTTTTTCCTTTAGAATGTTGCCAGAGCTTGCTGAAATTGACCAAGATTTTTTCCTTTAAATTGCTAACTATCTTTGTTGGATTGGGCATGAAGTTGCCTTGATGTTGACAGAGTGTGCTGTTGAATGACCACAAGTTGGTCCTTCTGTAGTTGTACTGTCCATTTTATTCTCCTTCTCCTTGAGTGTATACCCAACGTTCTCACTGCCACACTTTAATTGCCACAACGATGCTATTGTCCATGTAATTACCAAGTTAATTGCAATGATAACTGCTATATTAAATGCCTTATTAATCACCAAAACAATTGCTACAACAATGCTAATGGTCTTCAGTTTCCCTTTTTGTTGTAATTGTCAGGTTAATTGAAATATTAAATGCTATATTATTGCCTTATTAATTGCTAGGATAATTGCTACAACGATGTCTTTGGTCCAATAATTGCCATGTTAATTACTACCCTGAGTCAATGGTCAGTCAATTCTGTCTTATTGATTAAATGTCGTAGCGAGTTAAATGGTTAACAATTATGTAAATTGCCTTGTTATTGTGCTATTAATCGTTATGTTAACCGCCATATAAATTACCTTGCTACTATTATTTTAACTGTTATGTTAACTAGCATGATAACCGCCTTGTTAGTGCTATATTACTTGTTATGAAATAGTCATGCAAACTACCCTGTTATTGCTAAATTAATTGTGATGTTAATCATTATGTTAAATGTCTGTTTAAATATTGTAATAAATTGTTATGTAGCAGATATGTAATTACCTTGTTGATTTACCACAACATTGTTATTAGCTGGCAGTTTCCCCCTCAATGATAATAAATATCCAGTGTGGTTAGTTCAGTCATTATAGTTAGACTAATGTTGAGGTTTAACTGTTCATATGTGCTAAAGGTAGCATTCGACTTTAGAATGTTAATGTTGTTATTCAAGTTTATGGCTAGTTGGATGGGGATTCATATTACTATAGAATTGTCCATTTAGGTTGTAATAAATCTTAAAATTAGTATCGTGAGTAAAGACTAGATTGCAAATTTAGATATGTAATTGATGTTAGTTGGATTTATAGATATCGCCTAATTGGTAACTCAGACTCGCTAAATTTGAGTTGTAATTCATGTTAAGTTCGGTTGGTAACTCGTTGACTAATGGAATTCAGACTGGTTAATTGATTTGTAATTAACGCCAATTTAAATCATAGATATTGACCATTTAGTCTTGATTAATGGTTGGGTTGTTGACAAATTCATTTTTAGCTTGTGCTTTTCGTTGAGGGTGTTTTTGTTGTTTATTAATTAATGTTTGTACTTGGTTTTGTAAACATTCAATGTGATTGGTTTTGTTCACTGTAAGGGTTCTAGTTATTTGTGTAATATAATTTTGGGTGCGTTGGGTTGTTTGGATGATTGTCCTTAGCTTAGTAGGCTTGGTCTGCTTATGTCGGGCGGGATGTAGACACCTCCTTTTTCTTCAAAACAATCACCAGACTTGAGACCTTAAATGGTCAAAATCGATGAGAACCTGGGCTTGAGCATTGCTTATGTGTCCTGGAGGTCCTAACCATTGCAGGGTAGGATGGGCCAGTAGTCATTCTTATTCTTCATCGGTTGAATGTCGTACATTTCTTCCAGGTGCTTGATGTGATTTTATGATAGGTCGTTATTTTGTTGTTGCGTGAGTTGCATGCATTGTGGTCATCATCGTGTAGTCCCTTAAGCTTGTAGGTGTGTCTTGTTGCATCGAGAAGTTGGTCGTTACTCCTGGTTTTTTGTGCATGTTGCCTGGTTTCCCTTGTGTCTTTGCGCGGTGTCGCAGTTTCCTATTACCTGGGTTACGTGCTTATGTTCATTGTCAGTAGTGTGGTTAAACTATTTTCATCATCTCCTTCTTGCCTCTTAACTCCTGAAAACAAAACAAAAAAAAAATAATATCTTCGCTTGTTGTCGTAACGATGGGGTTGTTATAGGACTATTCCCATCAAAATTCAAAGGCATAAAAAAGGGAATCACGATGTAAAGGTTTTTTGTCTTTGATGTAAAGGGTGTTTACCCATTTTTGTAGTCTAAATAGATGTTGTTAAGATGTATGAGGATATCATATCATTAGCAGATAGATCCCAGTGAGAGTATTCATGAGTAGCTTTTGAGTTAGTTTTGGAGACATATGATTATCCATAAAAGTCCCCTATAGGTTTTTAGCCAAAAGTCATATATTGAATCCTAAATTAACAAGATCTGTGTAGTGGCTATGTCCCTATAGCAGTGTAAGAGAAAAAATATCTAACACAATAAGAAAGTGATTAGTATAGGCTAATTACAATCGATGGGTTTGTGATGAAAGCATCGCAATCGGTTGGTTTGAGCTTGAAATTTGTTATAAAAAATATGCATAGAAAACATTGTCCATAAACTAAATTTAATATTGTTGAAATGTCCAATATGTTTTTTTAAGTGAGATTGTCCATGGGCAATTATAGTAATTTTGTTCGTATGTATCATTTTATGACAAAGTAAAATATTGCATCATTTAAACAAACTATGGTTTATGAATAAAAATCCAAAAATAGCAACACTAAATAAAGACCAAATCTAGTATTCGTATTATCAGTATTCACCTTAAATTGTTTTTATTCAGATTTTTACATCAAGCGATAAGATAAAAGAAGAATCCATGTGATGGCGTAGTGAAAATGATGAGTAGAATACAAGCTCAAAATAATTTCACCATGTAATATTATGAATATAATTTAATTCATCAATGAGAAAGCTTAATTGTTCTACTATTTTTTTTGTACATGATGCAATATGCACATTTTCTACACTGAATTACATCACCAAATTTTAGTGAATTCTTAGTTCTACAATGTCCAATATCATAAAGTGTAAGAATAATTCCTAATCTAGAAACAACAAAATGCAATTATTGAAATTACTTGTCCCAATACATATAATGTTTTCAAAGAATAGTATAAAAAACATGTTCAATAATAAAAACTAATCAAGGTTTTATCAATCTATCTAAAAGCTAGGGAAATAAAGATACCTTCATAAACTTAACTTGTAAGATTAGGAACTTGAGTTCTACCTAAAATGCTCAAATCAAAATCCAGTATAGTTTTGAAACTGTTATGGCCCTATATTTCATAGGAATCATACAAATGACTAAGATTTTACCTTCAGAAATGTTGCATGGTAAATCATGTGGCATCCTGCCCATGATTTACAAGGAGAAGAAATATATGAGCAGTCGAAGGTTTTGAGACAGTGTGATTGTGATCTTGGTTGCAAAGATTCATTTGCAGCCTTACTAGATGGTTTGAATTCTTGAGTGTAAAAGTGTCCAAGAAATAGTTTTCAGCAACTAAGGGTCAAATTATCATGTGTTGTAAGCTGCTGAAAGTTGCTAATTTCAGCAGCTAAAAAGGCAGCCAAAACTCTCAGTTAGCTTCCGAAAGTGTAGATTCTTCTAATGGTTAGACTGTCCCATAAGAATCTCAAAGCGTCGGTAGTACACACACCATCATCATCTTAAATGCTGCTGAAATCACCTCCAGATATGATTTTCTTAGTCTCAATAATTTATTTTGGTTTGTATTCATTATTTGATGAAGGATTCAAAACCCTAAGGTGTCTATTCGAAACCCTTCCATCATCAACAATCATTACCATTATCTCCTCGTGAGAGAAACCATCACTATCTGAGTCGGTTTTAAATAAGCATTGTGATCTAATTTTCTTGTCTTCCAAGTGTTCATTTCAAAGGTTGCCATTCAAATGACTAGTTTACCTCACGCATTTTCCTCCATCTGGCTTCCATTTCTCCCTACATCAGCGATCTCCCACTCCAACCCAATTTTGTTGTTTGCAGGAGTTAACATTTGTTGTAGATGGCCAGTGGAGGAAATTTTCTTAGGAAGGAGTTGAATGACGTCTTATATCTGGAATCTCATCCTTAGATTTTCCAAATGTTCAAAGAAGCAGGTTGCTACAGATATTGTGAGAAATTGCAAGGGTATCACTAGGATGTTGTTGAAGCCTTTTCTCGAAGCTTCGATGGAGAAAAAGTAACCTTGGGTCCAATAATAATGCAAATTGATGAAGCTAGTGTTGCAACAACAACAAAGATGCCTGGGCAAGGTGAGAGATGGTTTAAGACAACTATCACTAAGGATATTGAGTTTAGGTCTTACCTTAAGCCTGAATTTCAAAGCATTATTTGGTAGAAGGATGTTCCTAGGTCTTACCTGGAGGATAAATGGTAGCATTTTCTTAAGGAAATTCAAGTGTCCATCACTTGTGAAGGTTGGTATGGTAGATTCATGATCTATCACTTCAAAATGATGAATCATTTTATAGGCAAGTATCCTCTGAATTTACCCTACTACCATCATAGAAGCTTGACCAAGATGTCACACCAAGTTCAAGATAAGCCTGATAAGGTACACAACAGGATTTTCCATCATGGCCTCATCAAGCTTATAGTGATGGAGGAACTCCAAAGAAGAGACAAGGCATGGGACTATCTTCTGTTTTCGGGAGAATTCAAGCAAGAGATGCAGCCTAAGGGTAAGAAGACACCTACACATAAGTCATCTACACCAAAGAGTAGCAAGAGAAAGAGAAAGGCCCTGCCACCAATTCAGACAGAAGAGACAACTCACTCATCTAGGCTCAAGGAGGTAAAAAAGAAGCTTGATTTTGATTAAGGAATTGCGGGCCAAAGCAGTGTTGCTAATAGGAACATTTTGAATTTGCCATATTTAGATTCTGAGTCTGAAACACCTATGGATGAGAGAGAGGAAACTGAAGTTGAAGCTCTAGATATCGAAATAACTAAAACATCAGCAATCAAGGTCAGCAAATCATTAAAGATTAAGAATCTTAAAGAAGAGATATTGGATATGAATTTTCTTAAGAGGGTTATTAAATCCCAAAATAAGACTATAAAGAACACATCAGATGAGGTAAGAGATTGTTTTGAAAGGTTAGATAAAATGCATATAAAGGAGTAGAAGTTGAAAAAGAAATTTGTCAAGGAGAATCATAAGCTACATAAAATGGTTAGATGCTTAAGGATCAAACTAATGTTTAAAGATCCTAAGCCAAGAGCACATCTTGATTTAGAATCTCTAGAAAAAGTCTATGTGAACCTCAATAAACATCCTAAAGAGTAGATAGATCGATGAAATTACATTTTTGCAATTTTGGAAAGGATTTCAAAGACCTGCAATTTCGGCAGCTTACTCGGGTTTTGAAAAGGCGTCGTTAGCTACCGAATCCCAAGACTTTCAGCAACTTATTCTACTCTGTTTCAGGCACATAAGCTGCCGAAAGCATAGACACAGGCAAAATGTTAGTCGTTTTTCCCAGATCGAATATTTTTGCTGCCAAATCATTCGAGGAAGGTTTCAATTGAATTATAACTTTGAAATGGATAAAGATCATCCTCTTTTTCAAGGTTTAGTGGCTAATACAAAGGATAAAAGGCTAAAAATTTATCCTATTTTTGGTTGAAGATTTTCCCAGGTGCCAGAAAAGGATCTCGAGTTGCCTTGTCATCACTCAGAAGACTATGCAGACGTCAAAGACTATAGTGTTGGTAGGGATTCAATCAATTATGAATAGGATCTATCTCCAAGAATTTTGTAATAGGATAGATTTTATAAACACTTGTAATTTTCAAATCCATCATTTGAGGATCTGAAACTGTTTTGTAAATATTATAAAATCCCATAGAGGCCACATTCCAAAGGGTTGATCAATTTAGAATGGCAGGGAAGGATGGCATGGAAATGTCCCCATCCACTGTAAAATGTTCAAAGGCTGTAAGTGACTATTATGGATGAATATAAAGACATTTTGTTTCTAGCTTCTTGTGTCATGATCATGTGGTGAAGTGATTTCTTGATGCAATGTATCATGTGCACTATATGTGTGTGTGTGTGTGTGAGAGAGAGAAAGAGAGAGAGACCTATTAAATCTAAGCTCTATCCCAAGAGAGGGAGAGAACAATAGTTACAACCATAAGAATTTATTCGAATGTATTGTCCATATAATCTTTGTGGCATATGATCTCATAAATTGCGATTTCACCATAAAACAAATAAGGAAAGATAACCTCAACCCGACCCATTTTCTCTCATTCTTATCCAATTTCACATTGTAGAGCAATCCATGCATCTCCTCTGACCTTTTAACATGCATATTCTAGCTCTCTCAATCCCAACCTATTCAATCTGACTATGATTTGATATGTATTATGTCATGTTTCTAATTTGCTATAGTATGTTGAATGGAGAATTTCCCTATGTTTTGTTATTTGAGTAACAATTTATTATGCACTCGTGCATAGGACTTTATGGGAAAACATATTTGGGTAAAAATATCTTATGTGTGCATGCATAGGACTTGAGAGGAAGGTAGGAGTCTTATAAAATGCCAGCAAGCATATAGTTCCCGGGTGAAAGTACGGTGTGTTGGTTCATTGGTTATAATGTGGTTTTGGTCTATAAAAAAGGAGTGATGGACCATTAAGTGTCTTTCTATCCATTAGGTCTCTAAACACCTATCCTATTGGTAGAAACTCGCCCCATTGTCCATCTCAACAATAATAGTTACAAGTGATTTTTATTCTATGTAGATATGTCTTTCACTTATGTCCACCAGTAGGGAAATACTCTACACATTTATCATATTTTCCTCCACCATCAAGACAAGGACGTAATGGATCCTCCTCCACCCTAGTTAATAATATCACTTTCACAATATTTCTTGAGAATCCATTAGGCAATTTGAGTCTGACTTTCCCTGGATACCTACTAAGACTAATATAAGGGAGTGTGATCTTCGTGTTACTAATTTATTTTCACCAAGGGATGATTTGGTGTGGAGGATCATCAACTCAACTCATGTGTGGTGATGATTTCTTGGATTCTTGATGAAGTTAATGTGTGTCTAGTCTGGAAACTTAAAAATTACAATTGCACCTAGTCCTTACACCATACACACATGAAATAAAAAGGCATAAAATAATTGAAAGTTCAACAAACAAGATGGTATAAGGTTCAAGAATCATCTTCAAAAACATCACATTATTTATTGTGTCATTTAGTTCCATTTAACTTTAAGACATTGGAGTGAAATTAAATCATAAATCCATTGAGAACAATTCTCTTTGAGTCAATAGTTTATCGAGTCACTAAATTGTACAAATTAAAAGATAAGTTTGATTAATTAAAATGAATAATTGAATTATACAAAGGGTGGAGTTACAAACCCTTTCAAGGTTAATAAGGTTTTTTTAAATTCAAAAATCAATTGAGATCAATACCTACTTAAAATTGAATAAGGAGGTCATTGCCTTCAATCTCTTCTTGAAAAATTATACATTCCTCAAACAATACATGAGAATGTCTAGTCTCCTAATTTTGACATGGAAGGGATTGAAGGGATATGAACTAGTGGGGAAATGTCACAACAAAGTGGTGAAAAATTCCATATTATGAGTCCAACACCCTTACATAAACTTGGAAATGCACCACAACACTCCTAAACACATTCAAGTGCCATGGTGAAAATGACCTAGAATTCTTTGAAGGTAAGTTATCTAACCAAACTATTCATTATCAATTATACAAAATTATTGAATAATATTTTGAATAAAAAACTAATGCAAGCAAATGTCAATTACTTTTATCTTTATTAAAATCTAGGATTCACATTATAATTAGGAAACTTTTAGTCATACAAATGATTAAAAGTTTATAAATAAGTAATCATATTGTTAAAATCCTTTCTTTTTACACAATTGGTATGAAAAAACATTTGAAATATTGTGATGCAACCCATCATGTATTTTAAGAAATAGTTTTTAACAATATCACAAACAAATTACAAATTTCATAACATGATGTG
>ML785768.1:39665-51321 GCA_009831015.1 Picea engelmannii | reverse complement strand
CATCACAATAAATCTAACGTGTTTTAAAATGAGTGAATAGTGGTGATTGGTTGCAAATAATTAGTTGATATATATGAATATTGTATGTTACACAATTTTAATTGAATGAGATATTACACTATGCATTCTATCATGATGTCTTTTCACCACTATGGAAAATTTCTAGTTTATATATACACACATAAGAGTTATAGACACTCTTGAGTTTAAATTTGAATTATTTTCATAATGGCACTTCATTCCACTAGTAGCATTTTAAAAACTCTATCAAAAATTTCTAGTTTATATATACACACATAAGAGTTATAGACAGTCTTGAGTTTAAATTTGAATTATTTGCATAATGACACTTCATTCCACTAGTAGCATTTTAAAAACTGCATCAATGTGAAAATTACATTAGAAAGTTTTAGGAGAAACTCTAATCTCATCATGTCTCTTAAACACCATCACATTTCAAATTAGAGTCCCTTGCACTAAAACTAGAATTACATTAGAAATTTTTTGGAGCAACTCTAACCTCATCATGTCTCTTAAACACCATCACATTTCAAATTAGAATCCCTTGCACTGAAACTAGAATTAAAACTTGCAGCTAAAAAAACATGATGGAAGTATGTATGTATTCCGTAATTTCCCAAATTTATATTCATTGAAAAATGTCACATCATGTCCTAGTACATAATGGAAATTTGTGCCCAAATTACAAAGTGGAAAACTCATGCCCAAAGTAAAAAATGGAAACTTGTGTCTAAAGTACAATATCTACATGTTGAAAAAGACAAATGAAGACACCCATTGACCCCCACCAATCTCCAAATGTGATCTTTTTCTTCTTTATTCTAAAGGAATCTTGAGGTTTCCTGCATCAAATATTTTTATTCATTTACAAAGACTGGAAATGAAACAACATTTATATGTTATTTTCCACAATTTTAATTATTAGTAAACTTAAAAAATAAAATAAAAATTCAATATAACAAAACTTCATTGCAAATGAGGTAGCCAAACTTGTGAATGGTGTCCTGTCCCAAGCCTCTCTACAATAACATCTTACAAAATTTATAATTAATAAATTAATGAAAAACTCTAACACCTACAATGAAAGCCACATTTACTCAAAAACATTAATCAACTATTTATTGATCTAATTGAGAAAATCTAGGACAACATTGGATATTGGATTTCTTGTTTAGGAGGTCGAGCCTTCAATTTAACCTCTACTCCAAGGAAAAAATCGTATATGTTGCAGTAGTAGAATCCATAAAAGTATACATGCCATTGGTAGATTCAACAATGCCAGACACAATGGAAGTAGATATACTAATAATAGAAGCCACAACAATAGAGGAAATAGTGGTCTCTACACCATCGAATGACCAACAACAACAAGACCATGAAAATTAGCAATGGGTTTAATCATACCAGAAGAAAAAAAAAAACCTACAAGTGCAGTGGCACTAAAAGGGCCAACCAATGGAAATTCTTGTAGGGGAAAGCAAAGATAAAACCACATTAATGGCTACAAACAATAAGCGTTCAACCAATTACAGACATAAATGAACAATCGTAAGAAAACAAAGCATATCTATAAATAAATTTAACCTGCTCAATACTTGTGTGAAAGGCACATCAATATAAACTTTGACAATCATGTCTATAATGAAAATACTAGTACCAAAAGGTACCTAAATTCATGCATGAGGTAGAAAAGTAAGAAGTTCCATTGAAGATTGAAAACACATGTGAAAATAGCAGGGAATTTGTAAATAATAATAAAGTTAACCATGTCACCTATTTTGTATATTATGATTAAAAGAATTTAACTTATTGTGCAATATCCAAATATAGGCTATGTTGACAAAAACTACATTGACAAAAGCTAGAGTGATTAGCAGTATCTGAATCAATAGTGAAAGATAGCTACAAACAACACTTGGCATGTATTGAAAACAATATGTTCCAACCCAATTAGTGTTCTACAACACAACAAAATTACTTCCTCAAATTAGACAAAAAATACTTTATTTTACTATGGCCATGATAGGAGAAGATGTAAAGCTAAAGGACCTAGGTATATGTATCAATATTTCCATGCATCGCAAAATTGCAAGGTAAAAGTAAAAGAACTAGAACTAGACAAGTAGAAGAAAAAATTTGGGATATAAAAGATAATTTATTTTTGTTGTTGACACTAATGCATCATATTCAGAGGAACTCCAATTATTGTCGAAATAGTTGACATAGAGACCTAAATGAAATTTAACCCATAATTTTTATAGAAAATTTTGTGGAACCTCCCTTTTATTGCAAGGTGGTTTATTAAAAATAATAACTATTGATCCATCTAGATGTCTATAAATGCACAATATGTGCACTAGTACATGAAAATATTTATTTTTATCTTAAGAGGGTGTTGGCCATTCTAGGGAAATAAACAAGGTCTTGATACCAAATTTCAAAATTTGTAAATATTTCACCCCATAATTATATAAATATATTTTATAGTATTCATATTTCTTGGCCCTGTATTTGGAAATATCATTATTTTCCCTTGGTCATGGGCAATGGAAGAAACAATTGTCTAAAAGAGAAAGGTGCGTTGGATCTTTAGTAATTCTAAAAGAGCCAATTAGGTTTCTAAGTGTTTCAATGACATTGTCAATGTTAGTGTTTGCATCTCCAATTGGTGGTTGGAGGCTATGGTTGGGAATTTCTATAGTAGGTTTTGGTGGGTTTGGGTTATAATAATGGGTATTCTACATGTCCATGGAATTTAAAGAATACTTGTCTAAGTAAATAAAACAATTTGATTTTCTTTTTAAATTTGTAAAATTTAACAAGTATAAGCATACTAGTTAGAACAAAAACCTACCTTGAATTCAAAGGAATGAAAGAAACAATGTTGATACAACCACTGGAAAAATTGACTAATAACAATCCCAACCTCCCTCATACTTATCGTACTAATATCCAAGATCTCCTTTACTCATAAATACACCTTCTTCTACTCCATAATGTTATTGGAAAGAAATAAGTTAAAAATGACAACCCTCATCGTTGTTTTTTTTTAATTCATGTACAAAATAACATATTTTCACTTAAGAAGCATATATATTTGATTAATCTCATAGATATTTACAGTTACGCTTTGAGGCAGAGAGAGTTTGGTAAGGAATATTTCTTAATTATTAAGGTAGGTTTTTTTAAGGGGGAAACATAATTCGATTTCACCCATACACACCATATGCTTTAAGGTTGAGACAGGGTTTGGTAACGTGAGACTGAGTAGATCGAGTAGACCGAGAAAACCGAGACTGAGCAGACTGAGACCGAGACCGAACAAACAAGCCCATCCGAGACCAAGTAGACTGAGAAGATAGATCAAGGAGACTATGTTACCTATATCCTACTTACTTTATTCGAGGGTTGGGTCATCCATCTCCTTCTTACTTTAATCGACTAGGGTCGGGTCATCCGAGACTGATCATACCATGAAAGGAGATACGAGAGTATCGAGGAACTGCACCCATACGATTTGAGGAGACAAGATTTGGTAATGAGGGATTTCTTTAAGGCACCAATGTTGAGGGAAAAGAGGCATGAGAGGTACATTTGAGGCCAAGGGAAAGGAGGGAAATATCAGACCGAGAAAGGAAGCTCGAGACTGTCAAGGTAAAGGAGGCGCGAGACTGTGGGAAAGAATGGTGAGTATAACCTTTGCACACTCAAATTTTGCATGTATTTGATAATTAATAAAAGGGAGCCATGCTCAACCTAGGTTTTGGGCATATGTTTTCACCACTATTTCATCGCATCCAAGCCCTACTTCAACATTTTGATTTACCTCATTTGCTATTTTTTCGAATAGAGACAATGATCAAATATTCCATTTTGTCTCTTGTTATTAATGGCAAATCAACAACTCAAAACACCTATCTTTCGATACATATGGATACAATTATTGATAAGTGACAACATTGTCATCAAGTTGGCCATGTGGAGACAAAATGATTTAATCTCCATCCAAATCATCTTTGTGGCAAGACAAGTAATCTTTCAAACAAATGTTGAAAGAAAAATAAGGTCAAAAGGTAAACAATTCACTAGATGAGCTCTTGTAAATGGAATTTATAATCTAAGACTTTTCATAAGTCTCATTGCTGATTTAAAACATAGGTAAAGACATGGGAATTTTGATTATTGAACTTTTTTATTAAGAGTTTTGGCTCATTTTGAGATAAACCACATCATTAGAATTTCAAGAAAATGAGTAGATTGGAGGCAGAATTTTGCCTCATCAAAAAATAGATTCATCATAAAGGTTGAGTTTTTCCACTTATTAAGGCAATCCTCAAAATAAAATCTATACAATAAAATATAGTAATTTATAGACCAACATTATAAAAATCATTTTTTGTATTATATATCATCAACCGTGCACATGGTCGTCCACCTTAGAGATCATCCACCATGCTCCATCCATCTCATCCATCTTTGTCCCTACACCCTTCTTCACATTCAATGACAACATGACAAATGGACTAGGTGATGAGGTGGCATCCTACACTAACTAATATGTGGCATTCCTCACATCCAATGATGATGTGACACATGGACCAAGTGATGAGGTGGAAACCATGTCTAAATAACAAGTGGAATTCTTCACATCCAATGAAAACATGACATGTGGACCAAGTGGTAACCAGAGCTAACTAATCCACCCATCTTCACCCCTTAATCCTTCTTCACATCTAATGACAACTTGACATAGGGACTAGATAATGAGGTGGCAACAAGGATAGTTAAAATTTGGCATTCTTCACATCCAATGGTGGCATGGCACATTGACCAACTGATGAGGTGGTAAATTAAGGTAACTAACAAGTAGCATTCTTCACATCCAACGCCAACATGATGCATCCAATATAGTCATCAATTCTACCATCCTTGATATGGATTCTTCCTCACTTGATGGATCCAAAAATTCATCTAGAGCCTTGAAATTATTCTTCTTTATCCAATTTTCTTAAAATTTATATGGATTCATTAACATATTATTTTTGTCTTGTCAAATATGAGAACATATTGTTTTCTTTCCTTCCAGGTTTTATTTGAGGGTTTTTTCACAAAAGTGCATCCTTCCCTTTTCTTGCTCCCAATATAGGTAAAACAAAACCTTCTTAATATCCGCCTTATCCTCCATGTCGACCACCTCGAMTTCTTMTTCTTTCACCATAGCTACCTATTATTATATAGTCACCAACTCCTCTTCACCCTGTGCAACCTAATTCTTTTCTATAGTTTGTATGTGATATATTGTCTAATATTTTGGCTTGTTTCTTTCATTGTCCTAACATTAAAATGTATTGTGGGTATTATCTTGACAAATGAAACACATTGTTTTCTTGGTATTCCTTAGATTGTGGGGACCATCTCAAGAGAGACCATCAATGGCCATAGGGATAGAGACCATCTTATTTAGAGAACACTAAAAACTACACAATTTGTACAACTCAAGAAAAAAATAATATGGCGGAAAATACAAAATTCTATGACTTTACCATAACTTAAATATTTTTTTGTTACATGTTCTATACATATGAATTATTTGCATGAGGTGATTATTATAGTCCTTTCTTTGCAAGGACTAAAAATACCATGGGATGTATTTGAATCATGTTTTCTTAAAAAGAGGAGAGGATGGATTTTTGAATCGTGTTTTCTTTTGGTCCAATGAAGGGGGGAATGAATAGGAACCTAGATCATGTAAATGAATGTTGTATCTTACTTTGAAATCATTATGTGACATTCCTCTTATGAAACAAGGATTTGTATCATTTTTTCTTTATTACATTGTTATTTTTAGTTCTTTATGCACAACATATATTCACAACATGTGGGTTCATAATTAAAACCCCCCCTTTATGAATGAATTGCGTGATAAGTTCTTGGTCAACAAGGTGAAGCCCCCATGATCCTTATGAGTATTCAATATGTGTATGGTGGTCTCTATAATCATACAATTATTAGAAATGATGACATTTGATTCAATGTTGTATAGGTGTACTAAGTGAACTATGACATTTGCATGCTATTTTTAAAATTTGGGTCATTTTGCAGTACTGCACACATAGTAATCTATCAAGAAATTATTTCTTTTCTTAAAACATATTTCTCCTTCCCATAGCTAGTTTTCATCGAAGTTGAATTTCTTGCATTTCATTTTCCTCTTGCATGGTTTAAAGAGTCGAGTCAAAACACCATCAGTTTCACGACCACTCCTTTGAGTAACAACAACCTAAAATCAATTGCTAATTAAAATTTATCTAACAAATTTTCTAGGGCTCTTCAAACCCATCTTAGCTTAGGTGTAGAGATTTGGAATAGGATTGTGAGAATAAATTTCCAAATATGCTAAACAAACATAAAGCCTTGAGTTAGGGAGTGAAATCCAATTGCTATATCATTGAATTTGTGAATCCCTTCTAACACAAGGGTCAATCACGAGGTCACATTGTGGCCCTTAGAGTAATCAACCCTGCTTTGTTGGTCTTGGTGTCAACTATTGACTGTCCCCCCTCTGCTTTGGTATAGTAGGTGGTATCATAGAGGCCATAATATTTTAGACTTCCTACACAAGGTAACAACACAGGGAAGGTGGTGTTGTACCTGGGATCGACGTTGACTAGACTCACTCGGACTCCTTGGAGGGTTTCCCACTGCTCAGTGAGGTAACTTGCACGAGGGAGTTAGTTCATTCAGAATGTTGTCAATGTAACTTTTCCACCCACCGAAACTCATCCCCTTCGTGCATCGATTATATGATGTTGGATTCCATCACCAACTAGCACTTCTTTGTGAGAAGGTTTGTTTGCATGTTTGACTCCTAGATTAATTAGCGTGTGTTGTTTTTTCTCCTCAGTTGGACTTAGGATTGAGTTTGTGTCTAATGACATCAATTTTGGGTTAATTCCTCATTTGATTAATATAAAATATGGATACAATTAAAAGAAAAGGTAATAAAGAGGTAACAAATAGCTCATACCTAACTTACGTCTTATAATTCTCCAACATTGTTCTTTACACTTAGTGAAACAAACACCAAATGGAATGGTTTACACAAGGTCAATGGAGAATTTTATTGGGAAATTCAAAATATTATCATAAACCCACATCTCACATATTTGTACATGCACCATAGATTCAAAATATTTCATGAAGAGGTCCGAGAGAAATGCCTCCATGCAGAATTGTCCACATCAGAATTGTCCATGTCCTTGATGGAAATATATAAAATTCCCTTGAAGATATTTTAGTCCTTGTACTGCTTAAAAATGATGATCCCATTATGGAATTAGTGGTCAAAGACTACTTTTACCCCCCCTCTATCTCGTAAATGCTACTTCTTATACTAGTCGTCCCCTACAATAGGGAGTGTTTTGTCCCTTTTCTCGAAAATAAGTGAGGTTCCTCTTCTTTCTCCCAACATTCTCCCAACCTCTTGGACAGTAATACATGCAGCCTCAAAAATAACATTTAGGGAAACTAGAATCCAATCATTAACTGGGAGTGAACCGAGAGTGAGGGGTGTGAACCAGGAGTGAGGGGTGCTCTAGCTAAAATCCTATGCCAGGAATCCAACAAAGACAATAGTTCCTCAATCCCCACTCAAGCCATAAAAGACTAACAGAGCAATATTTTTGAGTTCTATGAGATGATGCAAGCTTGTTTAGGCATGGAATAGGTGATCAAATTATCCATCCACTCCCGAGGCATGGTTTCGTAAATTGGCTCCTAAATCCAAATGTTGCATTGCTTCTTACTGAGCAAAGCACTAGTTATCGAAATCGATGAAAAAAACTACTTCGAAAGGGTTGAAATCGGGAGTGAGGGGTGATCTAGCTAAAATCCTATCCCAGGAATCCACCGGAGTCGACGGTTCCTCAATCCGAGTCTCAATTTTTGTTTTATGCCCAGTTGAAAGTCACATACCAAACCATTTCGGGGACTCTTGGCAATTCCTCCTTCGGGCATAAAAGCCAAATAGAGCAGCATTTTTGAGCTCCATGAGATTTTCCATGCTTGTTTAGGAATGGAAAAGGTGACCACATTGTCCATCCGCTCCCAAGGCATGGTTTCGTAAATTGGACACCTAAATCCAAATGTTGCATTGCTTCTTACTGAGCAAAGCACTAGTTATCGAAATCGATGGAAAAAACAACTTTCGAGGGGTTAGAACCAGGAGTGAGGGATGCTCTAGCTAAAATCCTATGCCATGAATCCAACAGAGATGATGGTTCCTAAAACTGAGTCTCAATTTTTGTTTTATGCCCAGTTGCAAGTCGCATCCCAAACCATTTCGAGGACTCTTGGCCAATTGTCACTCAGGGCATAAAAGACTAACGAAGCAACATTTTTGAGTTCCGTGAGATGCTGCAATCTTGTTTAGGCATGGAATAGGTGATCAAATTATCCATCCTCTCCTGAGGCATTGTTTTGTAAATTTGACCCTTAATCCAAATGTTGCATTGCTTCAAACTAAGAAAACCACTATTTGTCAAAATCAATGATTAAAGAAACTTCCGAGGCATGGAACCCATGAGTGAGGGGTTCTCTAGATGAAATCCTATCCCAAGAATCCATCAGAGTTGACGGTTCCTCAATTTGAGTCTCGATATTCATTATATGCCCAGTTGCAAGTCGCATCCCAAACCATTTCGGGGACTCTTGGCCAATTTCTCCCGAGGGAATAAAAACCTAACGGAGTAGAATTTTTGAGTTCTGTGAGATGCGACAAGATTGTTTAGGCGTGGAATGGGTAACTATATTTTCCATTCACTCCCAAGGCACAGTTTTGTAAATTGGACCCCTTAATCCAAATGTTGGTTTTCTTTAAACTGACCCAAACACTATTTCCTGAAATCAATGAGTAAAGAAACTTTCGAGGCATGGAACTTAGGAGTGAGGGGTGCTCTAAAGGAAATCCTATCCCAGGAATCCATCAGAGTCGACGGTTCCTCAATCTGAGCCTTGTTTTTTTTTATGCCCAGTTGCAAGTCGAATCCCAAACCATTTCGGGGACTCTTGGCAATTCCTCCTCCAGGCATAAAAGCCTAACGGAGCAAGATTTTTGAGCTCCATGAGATTTTGCATGTTATTTTAGGCATGGAATAGGTGACCACATTTTCCATCCACTCCCAAGGCATGGTTTCATAAATTGGTGACACAGGAGCATCGTCGACGTCATGAAACGAGTAGCGCGGGGATAAAGAGAAGAACAGCTGGACAGTACCAGCGCATACATTTTTGAATTACTTTGAAAAGATTGTTGCGCCGTTGTTTGAATGAATGCATTCATATGAAGCGCACTTGTAATGTAATGTAGATAAGAAGGAATTTAACAGTTTTAAATGTTGGTAGATAGGGTTAGTTGTAGATTAGACAGTTTCACTTCCAGGAGGGAAAACGAATATAGGCACCCTCCTTGTATTATTATGGGGGATTATTCAACATTAGATAGAGGAGAAGGAGGAGAGAAACTCAGAGAACTGGTGAAGAACTCCCATGTACAGATATTGAATTAATAGTAAAGCTTTGATTCAATTTCATGGCGGTGATTATTCTCTGTGTGTTGTTGATATTATGCTGTTGCATATTCGCTTCTTGTTTTTCCTATTGTCTATATGCTGCATATGTGATTGCCTGGTAGGTTCGAAATCTGAGGGAATGAGAGAATAAGTCTAAATTGTTTTTCTGTCTAAGCCAGGAGATTCCTGCATAGAGTGTGTTGAGGTGGTTGGACATTTAACTCTCATTCTCATTTGCCCAGAAGTTTTGTGGGTTTATTCAGACCGTGCAGGTGAAGTGCAGGTTGAATTGAAGACTCAGAGGCCAGCCTGGGAGGAGGAGAACAGGGAAACCCTGATTCAATTTCATGGACGTGTTTATTTTATGTGTGTTGTTGGCATTGTGCCTTTGCATATTTGCTTCCTGTTACCTACTTCTTTCATATGCCGCATATGTGATCTTATGAAAGAATTGAGTTTAGAGTGGTTCCAAGTGAAAGTTGGTGAAATCTCAGGAGGGATAGTTCCTCGTACATACCATGGGAACAAACCTGGGTGAGATTTGAACCAAAAGAAGCTTCGGAGCAAGGCAGGTTTTCAAGGCGGGGAATCATCGGCCAGGAATTGCCGAAAGAAATCGCGAAGTCTTGAGGATCGTTGGATCGTGGAAGAGTTGCGCAGGAGATAATCCGTAAGCACAGGCGAGGAGGATAAAAGTCCATCGGGCTTCGGTGGTTCAGCGTTCGGGGGTTGGCGAGGTAAGAGTTTTACACCTCGTGAAATTGCGAGTTGCGATTTCTCGATTTGACGGGAGTCGTCGATCTTCAGAGAGACACGTGGCCTCAGATCCTGAGAGGTCAAGATTCGACGTTCGAAGTTTGGCGAGGCGAGAGTTTATACCTTGCGAAATCGCGAGTCACAATTTCTTGAATTTATCGGGGTCGTTGATCGTGACAAGGACAGGTGGCACGAATCCGGAGAATCGAGGTTTCAGCATTCGGGATTTCCCAATGCAAGGAGTTCGAGACCATTGAAATCACGATCCCGTGATTCCCGATCGCACGAGTGGAGGAGTGACGTAGCTGAGTGGGACCTCTAGAGCAGGTGGGGGACAGGTGTCATCGGACTTCGGGGTTTCGACGTTCGGCGTTTCGGGGTTTTCGACCACGAGAAAACTTGTATCGTGGATTCACGATCGGCGAAATCCCGAAGAGGACGTGGTAGCATGGGACCTCAGGTACTAGTGGAAGACATGTGGCGTTAGTTCGGGGTTTGGAGCTGTAGGGGAACTGTGTTCGCGTGAACCGCGAATTCCCGAGTCGCGATATCCCGATTTTCGAAGGAGGGGGAATCGCCGAAGGAGTTACTGTGGGCGACTTGTGACTCCCAAGGGGAGTTGGAAGAGCTTGGACTCTTCAGGCCCATGGTCGAAGGAGATCCTGGTGGGAGCGACTTGCTCGGTGAGGGGCAGGTTGCGTCAAGTGGGTATCAGAGCCGGAAAAGGGTTTCTCTTTTCTTTGGTAGTAGAGAGAAGAAATCCGCCATGCCGCCTAGGAGGGAGAGGCAGTCACCTGATCGTGAAGACAGGGATGCCCGAAGAAGAGGTAGGCAATCACCCAATCCAGAGAAGGAGAGGGAATTGTCCAGGGAAAGAAGCAGTCATGGACAAAATATAGAAATGGAGAGGGAAATACGAAATCTCCGTGCTAGAATGGAAGATATGGAAGCAGCGCAGAGGCGCACAGCAGATACAGGAGATCTGAGTGACCCTGAAGGTGAAGCCGATGTTGTACCGCAAGGTGGAGTTGCAGCAGAAGATGCATCCAATGAGCGATTAATCAAGGCTATCGCCAGGATGAGCGCAAAGGTGAGGATGGACATTCCAGCTTACGAGGGAAGCCTGGATGCAGAAGAGTTGCTGGATTGGATCCGAGCACTCGACACCTACTTTGATTACGAAGATATCGAAGAGGAAAAGAAGGTGAGGCATGCTGTCACTAAATTGAAAGGACATGTAGCCTTATGGTGGGACGAGCTGCAGGCGGACAGGCGTTCCAAAGGAAAACAGAAGATAAAGAGCTGGGACA
>ML785767.1:726943-748354 GCA_009831015.1 Picea engelmannii | reverse complement strand
CGATCTCAAAAAAACTTCATTTGGGCCCTCAAAATGGCCCCGGAAGCTAAAACCTGCTAAAAATAGTAAATTGCCAAAATGGCCAGAAAACTGTTTTGAGCCAGTTGGAAAAGGTGGGTGGCCACCGATATCCATCTGGATCACATATGGTGATGCATTTTTTGAAACCAAAATAGGTTTTTGATGGGAACGAGTCCCTTCACAAAAAATCTCTCAGTTTTTACACATCTATCACCATTTAAGAGATACAAAGAGATTGTTGGACCCTATTTTTCAGGAATTTACCAGAATTGTTTTCCTGAAAAATCTCATGGACAGCAATTGACAAGCCACCTTATCAATTAGAATTGGAGATCAGATTGGATATTCTCATTGATTATTTGAAACAAGAAACTAAATATAGATGATGAGGTTTTCAGATCCATTTCTTTTGGATCTTGATAATTATGTATTGCTTCTATATAAACTCTGTAGAATGAGAAGTTAATGGTCGAAAAATTGGAGATCCAAAGGAATTATTCTGAAAACTCCTTGTAAGGCATTATTATTCTATTTTGAAACTTAATAGCAAAGGCATATGGATGGTTAGACACTTTTTTCTACCCTGTTTTCTTTCTTCATGCTTGAATTCATTATTCATATTGGAATGCTTTTTGTTTCTTGATTGTTAATTAATACAGTGAAAAATTTACTGTGGAAATTATTTTCAAGTTTTGATATCAAGCTGATGGTCTTGTTTCTTTATGATATTCTGAGACAAGAATTTATGTGAAGTTGACAAATTGAAGGCTTCATCTTCTCTTTTATTATTGGTTTAATCCATCTATGTGTCTACCTTTTATTTAGTTAATGGGATATGCTATGTTCAGACCTTGATTTTCATATAATGTTATAACCTTGAGCCAGTTTTCAACCACCTTATTCAAAAAAACAAATTATAAAAACTTTCTAAACACTTTTCAATAAACCGATGATGCCCTAGCTTGCCCTCTCACAGTCAAGTGCAACTTTAGGGACTAACATTTTTGGCACCGTTTTCGGGGACAAAGACACGAAGTATTTATCCCCGGGAGAACGACAACGATCAGATCCGCTTCTTGATGGTGAACAAGAAGGGGACAGATACATGACTGCAGATATTTCACCATGGCGACTCCACTGTCTAAAGATTAATAAGTGACTCCACTAGATCCAATCATGGAATCCATGTTGTCTCAAAGGTTTTCTTTTTATGATTTTTTAGATGTCATTGGTTTTCCAAACCCAATTCCTAGTAGAGTTTAATGGGAAGGTGCCCTTCCTACATTTAAAGGCGGATATTGGGAGGTTCCGGCTGAGCATCTGCTAGATTTTCATGAGTTTATTCATGAACATCAGATTGTGCATGAGGATTTCAAGATCAATCTTTTCAGATACTCATTGAAGGGAGCAACCCTTGACTGGTGCAGATCTCTTCCAGCGTCAAGTATTAACTCATTGGCAAGTTTTCATAATGCTTTCAATATATTTTGTAAAGAAGATTTTTCAGCTGAAAGTCTTTTTGAAAATTGTCGTGATGAATTTGATAAGCATATTCAGTAGAAATAAAATGTTTCTTTTGATTGCAAGAATGAAAATCATGTTGTTGAGGAAGATTTTCCAAATCTAATTGATAATAGGAAAGATGACTGCATAGTTGTGAATGCATTAGATTTTGTTTCTGATACACGTGTTGTCTTAGATATGAATGAAAAAATAGTTGAAGAAGAGGTCTTTCCTCAACTCCTTCAAGTGGATTCCTATGATATGTTGTTACATGTGATTAAGGAGGAAAATCAAGAGGCTTCTCCTCAAGAACAGATATATGAGGAAGCATATGGCAACGTTAGATTTGATCAACAAGTTTATGAGAACATTCTGCCCATTTTTCATGTACAGTTAGAACCAGTATATGGAAGTATCGAGCAACAAGCAGAGGTAACCATTTTTAGTTATCAATCTACTTCTTTCTATGATCCGGTAGCCATTTCTGTGGATTTATGTTTCTTAGAAGATTTCAGCCTTGCTATTTTTGGAATTAAATCAGATGAGGGTTGTAGGTATGTATTACAAATTAAAATTATGTTACACATAAAGAATTATTCTCTGATTTCTATCTGCGTTGAGAGAGCTTTCGTAAATGGTTTGATGTTATCATGGCTTCATTGGAAGCATGATGTCACATGATGAGCCAATTTTTATTGGTTAGAAGTAGGAATAGATAGAAGAATAAGCTCACCATCAAGTATGAGATTATTTTTAGTCTGTTGGTTTGCAGCAAAAAATTTGGTTTCAGTTTTGAAATAAAGACTCCATGCCCAAATGCATATAAAGAACTATTGACAGGGGTAGTTTTGGCTTCAAATGAGGAGCAAAGTTGCAGAAGTTTGCGCTAGATTTGAATGATATTGACTGACTCCATAACCCAATGGAATAGGCACAATACAAAAGAATGTGAATGTTTGCAGAGACAAAAGTTTGGAGGTTGCGTTGCATGGATGCATAGAGGAAAAGGCACAATGGTCTGCTTGTTCTTGATGCCTCACAGGGAGAGCATCATCCCCAGGAAGGAGCCAGTGTTAGTCTCTAATTTTTTCTTTTGATTTTGTGAGAAACCTTAATCCCAAACCCTTCCTACATGTACTTCATTATCTGCTTCTAGTTGATTTTGATCATTGTTTTTAGTGTCTTATGGTTTGCATTTTAGTGTTTGAATAATTTATTTAAGTTTGGAGTTGTAAGACATGGTTTTAAATGATGTGTCACTTTATATGCCTGCTTGAACTTTACAAATTCAAATTATGCTAAGTCATTAATAGCGCTACAGGAATATCCTTATTCCTGTAGCACAAAGATAATCATGCCTTGATATGCGCCCATCACCCAGATTTCGTTATGATGACACAGATCGTGGTTTGAGAGTTCACATTTGTCCCACAATAGCTTTGGAATCATTTTGTGATTCAAACTATTACATGATCGGATTTCTCTGTACCCGTAAGGGACTCATTTCAAATCGTCCAATTCTCAACGATCATTATATTGAACCTATCATTCTATGTCTGATTTTGCTGAATTTTAGGTGCAGGTATTTGCTCAGAAAAATAGTTATATACTAACAGATTGCAGGTGGCAAATTCAGAATCTAAATCATGCTAGTTATAGCATTGTGTTTTGATATCACCTGAGAGGAGCAGATAGGTAGTCAGATTAGAACTCGAGGGTGCTGAACTCCTCGAAGATTATCCTCAGATGGCTCAAAGGTTCAGAGATGCCTGGTGGTTTGAATTCCTTACCACTTTTCAAGGTTACGATGAGAAGGTATCCATGGAGTTTTCATTGAACTTTGATGGTCACAAGGTGGATATCGAGAAGATGCTGATGCTGGTGATAGAACAAACAATTGCTAGAGCTTGCATATTGGTGGTTGGAGGAGAAAGATGGTGGAAGAAAGAGCATGTAGTTACAGAATTCACCAATCAGTTTTTGCTGCCAGACAGACAAAACTGGGATTGGAGAAAAGGGATCCCTCGCAGTTGGATCAAACAAGAATGGCACACTTCTCTTATCATTATCCACAGAATCCTTGGAGCTGGCTCATGCAATCTTTAAACCCTAACACACAGTCCAACAAACAGAAGAAAGGCAAAAGGAAAAGGGATGTTACACAGGAGCCAAGTATTCCAGTTGATGAAACCCCTGTTAAAGAAGAATTGCCTTCCATCAAGGTAATGAGGACTAATAGAGGTAAGAGACCCAAATGGGAAACAAAATACAAAATTCTTCCTGAGGTAGATTTAAAAACAGAAGAAGACTTTGATGAAGATTATAATGTTACACTCTCAGCCAAGCATAAAGCATCAACAACCAGTAAGAAGAATGTTGCAGTTAAAAGGAAAAAGAAGAAATGTGTGCCTGTGCCTCAAGACCCTAGGAGGAACTCTACAAGTGTCACCAACAAGTACATGATAAGGCCCAAAGCTGTGTTCGATTCTTCAATCAAAAGAGAAGATGTCATAGTGATAGAATACCATTCTGAAGATGCTAAAGCAGATATCAAACGAAAGACAAGAATGTCCCCAGTGTTAGAATATGAAATATGTGTGCTCGTTTTACCATTGACAATACCCTTGTCATGCAACCATAGGCCGAAGCCACCCTCCGAGCACCTTAAACTTGACAGAGAATCACTCTGGAAGCAAACCCTAGGCTAGATAGCCAAACAAAGGGTAGTGCACCTTTCCCCAAGGATAGCGCATCACAAAGAGCTGATCAGATAGTCCAAAACCTAGACAAGAGATAGTCCAAGCGTAACTGCTAGCTGCAGCAGCTACAATGAAAACTCTCCTCCAAACCTGTGCAAAAACTAGGCAACTGCAGTGCACACAAGACTGGGCACTGCAATTCTGAGACTACCTGCCATAATGAGAACTGGCCTCCTGTATTTACACTAATTCTGGCTAACTACCAGGGCCAACTTCTCATTCTAGGTATCTGTCTGTTTAGTATATAATATTATTTATGGTCGACTTCTTATATTGGAGGCTAATAACCTAATATAAATTATCTTCTTGAGCTGACAAGTCTTCTAGGGTTATTAGCCAACTCATTAGGGTTTGTTCTTACTTCTCAGAGTATTCTATCCTTGTCAAGTTTACATGTGGAGGTAAATACCTACCTCAACTACCATAATATCAACACTCCCTCCTAGCTAGGGAGGTATTACAGGTAATGGTCTTTGAGCACAAAACATACCATTCACCTGATAGCATCAACATAATTATATAGACTAGATCATGAGCACCATCATCATCATCAGCTGCATCATCTCTCGAAACCATACTCTATCTGAGTAATCAGACATGATGCTCACTCCACAGAGTGATAGAAGAGCCATTCTTCTAATCTAGAAGAGTAAATGTTCTGAACCATTTTCTGTCTGGAAAATCTTTGTTCATCATTCATGTGGCTGATGATTATTTCCAATAAACTGCTTGATAGTCTTCAAGGCAATCATAACAAAATAGAACACAATTGTTTCTATCCATAGTAGTACATAACTACAATCCAGTGGTACACTACCACACCAAGTAGCAAACAAGTACTTGATCAGTAACATATAGTCACGAACAGTGGAACACATCCACCACAGTAGTATACATCTACTGTCATACACTCTTCATAACAATCATCTGATATCAACTTGCACAGAAACAATGTTATGATATAAACTGAATCATCTGGGCCAATCTTTCACTCATGTCTGTGAGATATGAAAGAATATCTGCCCTCAGAGTAGAATAATGAGATATCTGGACTATTCTTCTCAAGCAAGGAAGAATAACTGTCCTGTCTTCTAAACCTGGACCATTCCCCACCTTGGGCCATTCTTCCTACACTAATCAAAGTGTATAAACCCTAAGGAATGCCTATCCTTGATGGCTGATCCTGGACCATTCCCCACCTTGGGCCATTCCTCCTACACTAATCAAAGTGCACCCTGGAGAGAATGTATAAACCCTAAGGAATGACAGTCTGGACCAGTTCCTTTGTTAACCATAAGAGGAAAAGACTGTCCTGTATCAACCTCCAAAACATACCATTCCTCATGTTAACCACAATGAGAAATAGTTGTCCGGCGAGGCGGGCCAGTCTTCTTGAGTAACCCTCAAGAAGAGAGACTTCCCTATACCACTCCCCATGTTAACCACAATGGGAAGTCACTGTCTATGATACATCAACAATCTGGACCATTTCCCATGTTAACCACAATGGGAAATCGTTGTCCATCAGAAATCTCAATCCACTTTCCGAACATGAAATAATCTGTCCAAGTTGGACTATTTTTCAATGAATGTCTTCAATAATATTTTTTTAGTGCTCCCTCCCAACCTGGGAGTCATCTCTTCCTTTTTCAATAAGAAATTCATCTCCATGAGCTCCAACTTGAGTACGGAAACTCTTTCATCTTTTGCCAAAATGTCTGCTCATCTGCTCATCTGTGGAGATATGTATTGGAGAACCACTTTCTCCTTTCTGGACTTCATCACAGATAATGTAATTCTTGATTTCAAATGTACTTTAGTCTGGAACACTGATTTTCTGTGAAGGCTTCATGTAGATCTGAACAATAGAGTATATCATTGTTGGAAAACTGGAACATATCCATGTGGCACTTCTTCTATCATCATGAGATCTGATCTACTGAGTAATAATCTTGATGTTATAGGAAATCTTCACCATGCTTCTGTTGTGCACTGGAGGTTCTCCACCATGTTATTTTCTTCCATCTACATACAGGGGTCTCTTTCTGGTATGCCTCAAAGTATTGATATTTCTCTTCATATGCCCTTTGTTCAATTTCTATGGAGAACATTCTTTACATTCATCTGATGTAGAAATCCAACTCATGGATGTTGTAGATGATATAATGACTCATGTAGAGATATGTCTGGTGTACTGGAACAAGTAATCATCATAGTCTTCTCCCTCCATTTGGGAGAACCTCTAGTTCTAGATCTCGCAATGCTTTCATTCATAAGTCTTTCATACACCGTTCTTCATCACGACTTTCAGTTCCTCTGCTTGATTTCTTTTATTGAGTTCATATCAGGCTGGTAATCTTGTGATTCTTAATATAATGACTGGTTGTTCTAGCTTCTCTTTCTTTCTTGGAATCTTCATGTTCTTACTTGTGTTTAGCTCTTGGGTCCATGGAGTAGATTATAGATTCCATGCCCTAAAGATTCCATCATAGGATCATGGATGTGGATGGACAACCAGGGATAGTTTAAGGCTTCTCTTTAAAGAATACGTACTGTCTTTTATGGCTGCTATCATGGATATATATACTTCATCATCTTCAATGGATCATAGGATTAGCTCCCTCCTAATCCTTGCTTCATGTATGAGTGCATATAATCGACTCCCTCCTCCTAACAGAGTCCACGCTTCCATTTGCATCCTTATTGTCTTTTGCAATATATAATTGGCTCTCTTGTCTAACAAAATCCATGCTTCTGTCTTGTTGTCTTCTACAAAACGTCATAAGTATTTTTCCAATTTCCTCTCGATTGCTGACTTCTTTCTATCTTTGCTTCTTCTAAGTCTCTTCATGATTGATTCGGCTTATCTTGCAATAACTTCCACATGATTTGTATTTCAAACTTTCATGTGTATTATCTAATGATATCCATTCTTATCTTGTTGTTCTTCCATAGGTATAGTTCTTCTTGGAACACATTATCTTCCAAGATATAGATATACAATATATGTATAGAGATGATGCAAACAAGATATGTACAAGAAATAAGAAGAGTTTTGTTACCTTTAGAAGAAGAAGTCTCTTCCATCCTGCTTAGTCTTCTTTGTAGATTCCTTTTCTTTGGCAATTGATGCTTCATGTTTCTCCTTCCTTTTCTTTAGCTCGGGATAGTGATTCTTGTAGTGACCATACTTTTGACAGTTGAAGCATTGTACTTCCGAAATGTCTTTCTATTGATTTGGCTTCTTCCTTGAACCAAACTTCCTTTTGTTCTTAAAGTTCTTGAATCTTGCTGTGAAGGCTTGATCATCGTACTTCTTTTGGGGTTTCTCTTTTACATTGATCCTTGATTCTTCTTGAGCACAACAAGTCCAAAGTTCTTCAAATGTCGGATACTCCTTTCTTGTGTTCATGCTTGCGGAAAATGCATCCCACGTCTTGGGAAGACCATTGAGTACTATGTTTACCAACTCCTTCTCTGAGATGATCTCTTCAATAGCTTGTAGTTGATCTCTTAACTAAGATATTCTCACAAAGTATGATTTTATGTTGTCGTCATCATTCATCTTTATGTCACAGAGCTCATTCTTTAGACTCATTACTTGTCCAATGTTTCTGACTCAGAAGAGATTTGTTAGGGCATCATACATCTTCTTTGATGAGTCAAGATGGGAGATGTAGGGTATCAAGTGGTATTTTATAGATTCCACTTTGATACTCATAGCATTAATATCACTATCTTTGAACTTCTCCATAGCTGCAACGTTCTGTGGTTCCTTCTCTTTTCCTTCTTCAAACTCTGGCTTCATGATCTTTCCTTTCACGATATCTAACACTTTATTCTTGGCAAGGATGAGGTAAATCCTTGTATTCCATGCTCTAAAGTTAGAGGCTCCATCTAACTTGTTCTCCAATTTCATAGAATAAGTCATGGCTTCTTTGACTTGGTCAAACCCTAGATTTGACCATAAACTCAAACTTCACGTCTTGGCTTGCTGAGAGTATCGGGAGATGTGCTAGGCTAGAGCACACTGATCTATCCAGAGATTAGGTCAATCCATTTACTTAAGGTGCCTCAAAAAGAGGATTAGGTTTTCTGCAACTGCTCCTGCTAGTAACCCGAGCGACAGTGTCTTGAAAGTTGCTTCTGCTAGTAACCCTAGCGACAGTTCCTTAACGAGCTCAATATCCTAGCGGCTATGTTTCCTTCCAGCGTTTAGACTGAATGAAGGAGGTGTGGGCCCATAACCTATTAGAATATGAAAGATGTGTGCTCGTTTTACCATTGATAATACCCTTGTCACCCAACCATAGGCCGAAGCCACCCTCTGAGCACCTTAACCTTGACAGAGAATCACTCTGGAAGCAAACCCTAGGCTAGATAACTAAACAAAGGGTAGTGCACCTTTCCCCAAGGATAACGCATCACAAAGAGTTGATCAAATAGTCCAAACCATAGCCTCAACTCTCCTCCAAACCTGCGCAGAAACTGGGAAACTACAGTGTGCACAAGACTAGGCACTGCAATTCTGAGACTACCTGCCAGAATGAGAATTGGCCTCCTGTATTTATACTAATTCTGGCTAATTGCCAGGGCCGACTTCTCATTCTGGGTATCTGTCTGTTCAGTATATAATATTATTTCTGGCCGATTTCTTCTCTTGGAGGCTAATAACCTAATATAAATTATCTTCTTGAGCCGACAAGTCTTCTAGGATTATTATCCAACTCATTAGGGTTTGTTCTTGCTTCTCGGAGTGTTATATCCTTGTCAAGTTTACACGTGGAGGTAAATACCTCCCACAGCTACCATAATATCAACACCCAGTACATAAAGAATCATTAAAAGAAGGTAAGAAAGTTGTTATATTATCTACATGACCTATAAAAAGAGAAACCACCATATCATCAAAATTTGAAGCAATTTTTTCTGATGACAAAGGCTATTATTTTGCAGAACCGAAAAAGCTACAGGAAATACTTGCTTTTTTACCTGTTATAGTCTTTATCTTCAAGAGAGGTTACATAACAACTGGAGAGGAATTTGTTGAAACCAAAAGATTTTTTTGTTGGGAACATGTCCCTTCACAAAAACCTCTCTTAGGTTTTACACAACAACGACATTTTAAGAGATTCAATTTGATCTTTGAGGCCTAATTTTCTGATAAAGCTGCATGAAATACTCTATTATTTTTACTTGTTTTAGCCTTTTTCTTCAAGAGAGGTTGCAGAACATATGGAGATGAATTTGTTGAAACCAAAAGAGGTTTTTGTTGGGAACATTCCCCTTCACAAAAACCTCTCTCGGTTTTTACAAAAAAATCACATTTTAAGAGATTCAAATTGATCTTTGAGGCCTATTTTTCTGATATTTCAAAATAAATAATTTCATGTTTTAGTCAGTAATTTTGGGAGAGGTTGGAGAACATATGGTGATGAATTTTTTGAAACCAAAAGAGGTTTTTGATGGGAATGAGTCCCTTAAAAAAAAAATCTCTCAGTGTTTACACAACTATAACCATTTAAGATATACAAATAGATTGTTGGACCCTATTTTTCAGGAATTTACCAGATTTGTTTTCCTGAAAAATCTCATGAACAACAATTGACAAGCCACCTCATCAATTCGAATTGGAGATCAGATTGGATATTATCCTTAATTGTTTGAAACAAGAAACTAAATATATACGAGGAGGTTTTAATATCCATTTCTTTTGGATCTTGATAATTATGTATTGTTTCTATATAAACTCTGTAGAATGAGAAGTTAGTGGTCCAAAAATTGGAGATCCGAAGGACTTATTCTGAAAACTCCTTGTAAGGCATTATTATTATATTTTGACACTTAATAGAAAAGGCATATGGATGGTTAGACACTATTTTCTACCCTATTTTCTTTCTTCATGCTTGAATTCATTATTCAGATTGCAATGCTTTTTGTTTCTTGATTGTTAATTAATACAGTGAAAAATTTACTGTGGAAATTATTTTCAAGTTTTGATATCAAGCTGATGGTCTTGTTTCTTTATGATATTCTGAGACAAGAATTTATGTGAAGTTGACAAATTGAAGGCTTCATCTTCTCTTTTATTATTGGTTTAATCCATCTATGTGTCTACCTTTTATTCAGTTAATGGGATATGCTATGTTCAGACCTTGATTTTCATATTATGTTATAACCTTGAGCCAATTTTCAACCACCTTATTAAAAAAACCAAATTATAAAAAATTTCTAAACACTTTGCAATAAACCGATGACGCCCTAGCTTGCCCTTTCACAGTCAAGTGCAACTTTAGGGACTAACATTTTTGGCACCGTTGCCAGGGACGAAGACACGAAGTATTTATTCCTGGGAGAACGACAATGATCAGATCCACTTCTTGATGGTGAACAAGAAGGGGACAAATACATGACTGCATATCTTTCACCATGGAGACTCCACTGTCTAAAGATTAATGGGCGACTCCACTAGATCCAAGCATGGAAGCCATTTTCGCTCAAAGGTTTGCTTTTTATGATTTTTTAGATGTCATTGGTTTTCCAAACCCAATTCCTAGCAGAGCTGAATAGGAAGGTACCCTTCCTACATTTAAAGGCGGAGATTGGGAGGTTCCGGCTGAGAATCTGCTAGATTTTCATGAGTTTATTCATGAACGTCAGATTGTGCATGAGGATGTCAAGATCAAACTTTTTAGATACTCATTGAAGGGAGCAACCCTTGACTGGTGCATATCTCTTACAGCGTCAAGTATTAACTCATTGGCAAGTTTTCATAATGCTTTTAATATATTTTGTAAAGAATATTTTTCAGCTGAAAGTCTTTTTTAAAATTGTTGTGATGAATTTGATAAGCATATTCAGCAGAAATAAAATGTTTCTTTTGATTTCAAGAATTAAAATCATGTTGTTGAGGAAGATTTTCCAAATCTAATTGATAATATGAAAGATGACCGCATAGTTGTGAATGCATTAGATTTTGTTTCTGATACACCTGCTGTCTTAGATCTGAATGAAAAAATTGTTGAAGAAGAGGTCTTTCCTCAACTCCTTCAAGTGGATTCCTATGATATGTTGTTACATGTGATTAAGGAGGAAAATCAAGAGGCTTCTCATCAAGAACAGATATATGAGGCAACATATGGCAATGTTAGATTTGATCAACAAGTTTATGAGAACATTCTGCCCATTTGTCATGTACAGTCAGAACCAGTATATGGAAGTATCGAGCAGCAAGCAAAGGTAACCATTTTTAGTTATCAATCTACCTATTTCTATGATCCGGTAGCCATTTATGTGGATTTGTGTTTCTCAGAAGATTTTAGGCTTGCTATTTTTGGAATTAAATCAGATGAGGGTTGTAGGTATGTATTACAAATTAAAATTCTATTACACGTAAAGAATTCTTCTCTGATTTCTATCTGCGTTGAAAGAGATTTAGTAAATGGTTTGATGTTATTATGGCTTCATTGGAATCATGATGTCACATGATGAGCCGGGTTTTATTGGTTAGAAGTAGGAATAGATATAAGAATAAGCTCGCCATCAAGTATGAGATTCTTTTCAGTCTGTTGGTTTGCAGCAAAAAATTTGGTTTCGGTTTTGAAATAAAGACTCCATGCCCAAATGCATATAAGGCACTATTGACAGGGGAAGTTTTGGCTTCAAATGAGGAGCAAAGTTGCAGAAGTTTGGGTCAGATTTGAATGATATTGACTGACTCCATAACCCAATGGAATAGGCACAACATAGAAGAATGTGAATGTTTGCAGAGACAAAATTTTGCAGGTTGCGTTGCATGGATGCATAGAGGGAAAGGCATAGTGGTCTGCTTGTTCTTGATGCCTCACGAGGAGAGCATCATCCCCCAGAAGGAGCCAGTGCTAGTCTCTAATTTTTTATTTTGATTTTGTGAGAAACCTTAATCCCAAACCCTTCCTACCTGTACTTCTTTATCTACTTCCAGTTGATTTTGATCATTTTTTTTAGTGTCTTATGGTTTTCATTTCAGTTTTTGAATAATTTATTTAAGTTTGGAGTTGTAAGACATGGTTTTAAATGATGTGTCACTTTATATGCCTGTTTGAACTTTACAAATTCAAATTATGCTAAGTCATTAATAGCGCTATGGGAATAGCTTTATTCCCGTAGCGCAAAGATAATCATGCCTTGATATGCGTCCGTCACCTAGATTTCGTTATGATGACACAAATTGTGGTTTGAGAGTTCACATGTGTCCTACAATAGCTTTGGAATCATTTTGTGATTCAAACCGTTACATGATCGGATTTCTCTGTACCCACAAAGGACTCATTTCAAATCGTCCAATTCTCAACGATCATTATATTGACCCTGTCATTCTATGTCTGATTTTGCTGAATTTTAGGCACAGGTATTTGCTCAGAAGAACAATTATATACTAACAGATTGCAGGTAGCAAATTCAGAATCCGAATCGTGCTAATTATGGCATTGTGTTTTGATAGCGCCTAAGAGGAGCGGACAGGTAGTCAGATTAGAACCCGAGGGTGTTGAACTCCTCGAAGCTTATCCTCAGATGGCTCAAAGGTTCAGAGATGCCGGGTGGTTTGAATTCCTTACCACTTTTCAAGGTTACGATGAGCAGGTCTCCATGGAATTTGCACTGAACTTTGATGGTCATGAGGTGGAGATCGGGAAGATGCTGATGCTAGTGAAAAAATAGATAATTGCTAAATCTTGCAGATTGGTGGTTGGAGGAGAAAGATGGTGGAAGAAAGAGCATGTAGTTACATAATTCACCAATCAGTTTTTGCTGCCAGACAAACAAAACTGGGATTGGAGAAAAGGAATCCCTCACAGTTGGATCAGATAAGAATGGCACACTACTCTGATCATTATCCACAGAATCCCTGGAGTTGCCTCATGCAATATTTAAACCCTAACACACAGTCCAACAAATAGAATAAAGGAAAAAGGAAAAGGGATGTTACACAGGAGCCAAGTATTCCAGTTGATGAAACCCTTGTTAAAGAAGAATTGCCTTCCATCAGGGTAATGAGGACTAACAGAGGTAAGAGACCCAAATGGGAAACAAAAAACAAAATTCTTCCTGAGGCATATTTAAAAACAGAAGAAGACTCTGATGATGATTATAATGTTACACTCTCAGCCAAGCATAAAGCATCAACAACCAGTAAGAAGAAAGCCACAGTTAAAAGGAAAAAGAAGAAATCTGTGCATGTGCCTCAAGACACTAGGAGGAACTCTAAAAGAGTCACCAAAAAGTACAGGCTAAGGCCCAAAGCCATGTTCGATTCTTCAATCAAAAGAGAAGATGTCATAGTGATAGAAGACCATTCTGAAGATGCTAAAGCAGATATCAAATGAAAGACAAGAATGTCCCCAATACATAAATAATCATTAAAAGAAGGTAAGCAAGTTGTTATATTCTCTATAGGACCTGTAAAAAGAGAAACCACCAGATCATCAAAAGATGAAGCAGTGTTTTCTGATGACAAAGGCTATTATTTTGCAGAACCAGAAAAGCTACAGGAAATACTCTTTTTTTTACTTGTTATAGTCTTTATCTTCAAGAGAGGTTACAGAATAACTGGAGAGGAATTTGTTGAAACCAAAACAGGTTTTTGTTGGGAACATGTCCCTTCACAAAAAACTCTCTCTTGTTTTACACAACAATCACATTTTAAGAGATTCAAATTGATCTTTGAGGCCTAATTTTCTGATAAAGCTATAGGAAATACTCTGTTATTTTTACCTGTTTTAGTATTTTTCTTCAAGAGAGGTTGCAGAATAGCTGGAGATGAATTTGTTGAAACGAAAAGAGTTTTTTGTTGGGAACATGCCCCTTCACAAAAACCTCTCTCATTTTTTACACAACAATCACATTTTAAGAGATTCGAATTGATCTTTTAGGCCTATTTTTATGATATTTCACAATAAATAATTTCCTGTTTTGGTCAGTAATTTTGGGAGAGGTTGGAGAACATACGGTGATGAATTTTTTGAAACCAAAAGAGGTTTTTGATGGGAATGAGTCCCTTCACAAAAACCTCTCTCAGGTTTTACACATATATCACCAATTAAGAGATACAAAGAGATTGTTGGACCCTATGTTTCAGGAATTTACCAGATTTGTTTTCCTGGAAAATCTCATGGACAACAGTTGACAAGCAACCTCATCAATTCAAATTAGAGATCAGATTGGATATTCTCCTTGATTATTTGAAGCAAGAAACTAAATATATATGAGGAGGTTTTCAGATACATTTCTTTTGGATCTTGATAATTATGTATTGTTTCTATATAAACTCTGTAAAATGAGAAGTTAACGGTTGAAAAATTGGAGATACAAAGGACTTATTCTGAAAACTCCTTGTAAGGCATTATTATTCTATTTTGACACTTAATAGAGAAGGCATATGGATGGTTAGACACTATTTTATACCCTGTTTTCTTTCTTCATGCTTGAATTCATTATTCAGATTGCAATGCTTTTTGTTTCTTGATTGTTAATTAATACAATGAAAAATTTACTGTGGAAATTATTTTCAAGTTTTGATATCAAGTTGATGGTCTTGTTTCTTTATGATATTCTGAGACAAGAATTTATGTGAAGTTGACAAATTGAAGGCTTCATATTCTCTTTTATTATTGGTTTAATCCATCTATGTGTCTACCTTTTATTCGGTCAATAGGATATGCTATGTTCAGACCTTGATTTTCATATTATGTTATAACCTTGAGCCATTTTTCAACCACATTATTCAAAAGACCAAATTATAAAAACTTTTTAAACACTTTTCAATAAACCAATGATGCCCTAGCTTGCCCTCTCACAGTCAAGAGAAACTTTAGGGACTAACAGGACATTCCGTCATCATGGTATCATCCACAAGCTAGCTATGGGGGGTTGTAAGGTGAATACCATCTAGAGGTAATCCTTAAAGAGAGCCATCAACAATAGAATCCTTTACATAGTGACTAAATACCTCTACCATGATGACAAAGAGGAAGGGGGAAAGAGGGTTATCTTTCCTAATGCCTCTAGAGGGTGCAAATGTTTTAGAAGGGACACCATTTACTAAAATGGAGAAGAAGGCGGAGGAAGTAAGTTTTAGGACCCAATTAACCCAATCATCACTAAAGACAAATTCCATAAGAAGATAACACATATACTGTTGGGTGAGATTGTCAAAAGATTTAGAAATATCTAACATGATAATCATTCCAAGGGTTCAAGAGGATTTTAGGGAGTGAATTACTTCATGAGATAGGATGATGTTGTCCAGAATACGGTGACCTTCTACATATCCTGATTTCTCTTTAGAAATAATAAAAGGAATAAGAGGTTTGAGATCAAGAGCCATTACCTTGTTTATAATATTATAGCTAACATAGCAGAGAAAAATAGGCCGCAATTGATTAGGGTGAGTGGCCTCCTCCTCCTTGGGGATGAGAATAAGGAACGTGGCATTGATCGCTAGAAGGACTCCATGAGAAAGGAACAAATCCTCAACAAGCTTCTGAACTTAATCATGGAACATTGACCAACAGTGGTGAAATAAATCCATTGTGAAGCCGTCTGATTTAGGATATTTCCCAACTATCATATCCTTGATCACTTGATCCACCTCCTCGATTGAGATTGGTTGGAGTAGAAATTAATTTATTCTTCATTGATTAGGGAAGGAATATGTTGAGTTATTTTGTGAATGGTCATGGAGTGGTTGGGACATGGTTCATTTAGAAGGTCCTTATAATGTTTAACCAGTTCTTGCTCCAGTCCTTCATGGTACATTATGTTCTATCCTTGATCATTTTACAACCTTGTGTTTCTATTTTTGTTCTTTCTTTGAATCATGGATCTGTGAGATAATTTTGAATTTTTCTCTCCTTTTATCCATTGAACTTTGGATTTTTTACGCTAGAGAATTTCCTCCTACACATACTTCTCCTTAAGCTATTTTTTTAAGCTTTGTTCCTCGACTTGTAGAGATTCTAGGATGCCTTAGGTGATAAGTTGTCTTTGTTGAAATATACACTTGAAACTGAGAGGGGGGGGGTGACTTAGTGTCTGGAACTTTTAGATACTTTTCACACTTTCATAGATTAACTAAATTAACTGAACAAGATATGTTGTTCAATTAATTATTCATAAAAATCTAAAACACAAAATTTATGAAGTAGATATAATATCTTTATTTTATTTATTTAAATTGTATGAATACATAAAAAATCAATCCTTTAATATCTTCGACTTCAACTAAATATGAGATATCCAACTCTCTGATACAAGAACCAACTTGTAGTTCTCAGATCCAACTGAGAAATGAGGAATCCAACCCTCATAACAAGAGCCAACTTCCTGATCTCAGATCCAACTGAGATGTGAGGAATCCAATCCTCATAACAAGACTTAGCTTGTAAACAAGAACCAACTTGATAAAATGAACTTCCATTCAATCCATTATATATACATATATTTAATCCACCAAGACACTCTTAGATGCACCACCACTTCTAGTTTATATAGTATTTCAAACGGTAAGGATTGAACCAATGTGTCTTTTTGACATAAACCATTGCACCTCTTCATTTAACCAACTAATATTGATTCAACCTTTGTCCTCATGAGTTGATCACATATATGGGTCGACTCATTATATTGTTCTCATGCTTCTACTACATCCTCAATTCACCAATAGATCATATTCAATATTTTACTGATTCTTTGTATTGTTATGGTGCTAATTCTCTGTCGAATTACTCTATAAGCCTTAAGTTGTTTACATAAATGGAATCTGTATGAGGCACTTCCTTTTAAGAGTTGTTCATAACTCCTCTTCTTTCACCCTTATAACTCTATCACGAGACCAATGTTGGAACCAAGTCCTCTGGACTTTGGCCTTTTTTAATTTTATCAGTGTAATACTTCCCGAAGTAAACTTCGTTGAAGTAGACATGAGTACTCTCTGTTCGACATATTTTTCATATGCCCTTCGGCTAAGAACCAAGTTCTTAACTCATTTTTTTCGTGTAGTTATTGAAATTGGCCCTCGAGTTTCTTTAATAGCTTTCACATGACCAAGAGATAGGAATGTTAGACTTAGGCCAATAGGATCTCTGACTCTCTAGGTATTCAGGATTATTGGATTTTTCAAACCTTGTATCCTTTTGGAGTAAATTTCATAGAATTTCGTATACTTTATTCAATAGTAGATCAGACAATCGATTTATGTACATAAAATTCAATGGTCGAGATCATTTTTTGCTTCCTCCACAAGGTTAATATTCATGCATGTTACTTTTTCACTTTTGTATCTCGACCATGGATCTTCCTCCTCAATGGATGGTCAGATCTTATTTTGGAGCTTCGACACTCCAGGACTCCGAGTTACTAGAAATCTAAAGTAGTTCAAGTCCTCTGAAGGTTTACCAACCAAAAAAGTCATAACATGAAGATGACTACTTGTTGTCAGTTAACATCTCATGTTACACTATTATAAATGATATAAGAAAATAATATCCTTTTCCTTTTTCCATTTTCCTCTTAATTGTGTCATGTTTCAAAACCACACTACATTGGGATTTGTGACACCTAATTTACCTTTCCTTGAGTTTCATTGCCTTGTCTTTCCTTTCCTTTCCTTGACTTGGCTTGCCATGTCTAGAGTTTCCTTACCTTTCCTTTCCTTTCCATGCATTTCCTTTCCTTATCTTTCCATGACTTTCCTAGCCATGTCATGCCTTTCCTTGCCTTTCCATTTCTTGTCTTTCCTTTCCTTTCCTTGTATTGTGTTTTTGTGTCTTATCTTGATTTTCCTTGCATTTCCTTTCCTTGTATTTCCTTGCCTTTCCTTGCCATGTTTTTAATTTCCATGTCTTTCCTTGCCTTTCCATTCCTTTCCATATTGTTCCTTGCCATGAATTTCCATGCATTACCTTTCTATGTCTTTCCTTGCCTTTCCATTCCTTTCCATATCGTTCCTTTCCATGAATTTCCATGCATTACCTTGTCTTTCCTTGCCTTTCCTTGAATTTCAAGTATTTCCATGCCATGTTATTCCATGCCTTGCCTTTCCATGTTTTGCCTTGCCATGCCTTGCCTTGGCATGTATTTCCATGCCTTGTCTTACCTTACCTTGCCTTGTGTTCCCTTGTCTCTCCATGCCTTATATTTCCATGCCTTGACTTTATTTCCCATGCCTTGCATTGCAGTTCCTTGACATGCCTTTCCTTTCCATGTCTTTTCATTCCTTTCCATGTTTTCCCATGCCTTGCCTTTTATCTTTCCATGTCTTGATTTTCCATGTCTTGACTTTTCTTACCTTGCCATGTATTTCCATTCCTTTCCTTTCCTTTCCATGAATTTCCTTTCCACGTCTTGTATTTCCATGTGGACCATCCCCATCCACCATTAGAAATAAGAGAACCCTTAGTATCCCTCTTTTCCATGACTAGTTTGGGTAGATTTGGTACTTCCAAGTTTTATTCCCATATTAAACAACAAAGGGTATTTTTTATGTTGATCTTGAAAGTACACTAAATATTCTTGTTATGAAATAGGTTAATCATTTTAGCCTCCATATATATACTTCTAAACACTTCCTCATTATCATTCAAGGCCAAAAACATATTCAATGTGATCACATGGTGCACAAAATGGAACATTCTAAGAATGATATCCTCCAATACAAATTATATATCATGGGTGTTGGATTAGATATTGTTTTGGATATTCATTGCTGTATTTTGGCAGGACATAACTACTTTACTAACCATTGTGTGTAATTTCTCTCTTTTCACCAACATGATCATGATGTGACTCTCAAAGGACTTGAACCTAAGAGCATCCAAGATGTGGAATCGAAACAGATGTCCAAACTTTGTTTTAAATCCATCAGTTGGATCTACATTAATATTGGTAAGAGTAGGCCCAATATCAGTAAAATTGGGTTCTAACCATCTTGAAGGATTGTCTTCTTAAGGTGAAGAATGTAAGAAAAATGTTGTAGATATTGTATCTCTACTCATTCTTTTCTTTTCCATGTCTAAACTTGCCTTTCCATGTCTATCCTTTCCATGTCTATCATTTTCTTGCCATGTCTAGCCTTTCCTTTCCATGCCTTGATTTTTCATGTATTTTCTTGTCTCACCTTGCCTTTCCTTGTGTTTCCATGCCTTGTCTAGGTGTAGATATTTATATTCTTTGTCTTTCGATGCCTTCCCTTCCCTTTCCTTTCCTTGGAAAGACATGTTGAGAGGGTCTAGGTCTAGGTCTAGGATTTTCCATGCCTTGCCTTTCCATGTCTTTCCTTTCCTTTCCATGTCTAGCCTTACCTTAAGATGTATTTCCTTTCCATGTCTATTTTTGTGTTGCTTTACGCTGCCTTACCTTGCCTTGACATGCCTTTCCTTTCATTTCCTTGTATATGAAATGATATAATATGTGAAATTAAAATTAATACAACAACATCCATTCACCATCCAATGTCCTCAAATGGACTCAAACTTTATCCTTGCAACTAGAATCATCATAATCCCATTATGTACATGAAATAATGCAAAGTTATGCATCCATCACATAAGTACTTAATGATCCACAATGTGATAATGTATATGTGAATTATGTGTGACAAAATAAAAATTTAGGTTTTTTCCAACAATCTTTAAATGTTATTATTCCACCACATGAAGTATCATGTACAAAACTTTCTAATCATTATCCCCCCCCAAAAAAATATGTCGTTGTAAAATTAAAATACCTAAAACATGACAATGGCCTAGACCATGAGCTACACCTAGATCTAGACCATGACCTAGACCTAGACATAGGCCTAGGCGTAGACCTTGCCTTGCCATGTCTAGCCATTTCTTTCCTTTCCTTTCCATGCATTGCCTTGCATTGAATTGTATTTCCTTGCCATATATTTCCTTACATTTCCTTGCCTTTCCTTGGCTTGCCTTGCCTTGTATTGCCTCACATTTCCTTGCCTTGCATTTCTTTTCCTTTCCTTTATTTGCCTTGACTTATACCTAGAACATGACCTAACCCATGACCTAGACCTAGACCTAGACCTAGTCCTAGACCATGACCTATACCTATACCTAGACTGTGACATAGACCTATATCATGACCTTAACATTGAACTTGACATAGACCTAGACCATGACCTTGAAATTGAACTTGACCTAGACCTAGACCTAAACCTAGACCTAGGGCTTGCTTTCCAATGCCTTGACTTTCCACGTATAACATTGCTTTGCATTGCCTTGCCTTTCATTTCCATTGTGTTTCCTTGAATTTACTTTCCTTTCCTTTCCTTTCCTTTCCTTTCCTTGAATTAGACCTGGACCATAACCTATACCATGACCTAGACCTAGCCCTAGGCTCTAGACCATACAAACCTAGACCTATACCTAGACCATGACCTAGATCTAGACCTAGACATAGACCTAGAACTAGTCTGATACCTAGACCTTGCCTTTACATGTTTATCCTTTATTTGACTTTTATTTGACTTCCTTTCCTTGTATTTTCGTTTCCTTTCCTTGCATTTCCTTGTAGGATTTCCTTGACTTAGACCTAGATCATAACCTAGACCTAGACCTTTCCTTTCCCTTCCTTCCCTTTCCATGTCTAGCCTCACTTTTCATTGCATTACAATTCCTTTCCTTTCCCTTGCATTGCCTTGCATTGGATTTCCTTTCCTTACCTTCCCTTAACTTAGACCTAGATCGTGACCTTGAATATGAACTATACCTATACCTATACCTACACCATGAACATGACCTAGACCTAGACCTTTCCTTTCCATGTCCATCTTTTCCTTTCCTTGCACTACCTTTCCTTTCCTTGTGTGCATTACTGGAAATGTTCCTATGTGGCACACTGAGTGGATGTTCTATATTTTTTGAACCTGTAAAGTCATGAATGCATGCACATTCATGGGAACATGCACACATTCATGTAGATTCATGTTCCTGCTCACACTCTTTCCATTTATCATCCACCAACTTTGTGCACTCACCCTACATCTCATTCTCTTCCTCTCACTCTTTTCCCCTCTCTTTCTCGCCGCCCCTTCTATCTCTCTCTCTCTCTCTCGTCCCTTTCTCTCTCTCTCTCT
>ML785767.1:678809-707462 GCA_009831015.1 Picea engelmannii | reverse complement strand
ACAAGTGGTTAGAAGTTGGTTAACCCTAAAATAAGGAAAGTGGGTTAAGATGGTTAAAAGGTAACCCCTTGAGGAAGCTACATGAAAGTATAAATAAGAGGCAAGGCTCTCTCATTTTAAATCACACTTGAGAATATTGAATATCTATAGGTGATTGAGGTAACCAAAGTATATCTAATCCAAATTTCAAAGAGAAGGTGGAGTAAAGATGGCCGAATTTCAAGGGAGGATAAATTCTTTTGATGATGTTTTCTAAGGTATGTTATTTACAGGTCATCTCACCATTTTCACAATAAATGTTTTTCTAGAATGATTCAGATGGTGAAATTGATAGGACATTGAGAAAACATATCTAAGTAGCTGTGGTACGAATTTAATCTTGTGGGTCGTTGTAGTTTTGGAGTTACACTCCATGGAAAATAGGGTTTGTGGCTAGTCCTGAAACTAGTCTAAAACATGTGTTTCTGGTAAAAACATCATAACTTCTTCATAACAGATCCAAATTAAGTAAGAAAATGTGCGTTGGTTAGAGTAAAGTATTTATTATTCTTTGTAAAATTTTCAGATCCATACACCAAATATTCCTTACGGGGCACTCTCTACAAGTTCTCTCTCTAGAATAAGACAAAATTCAATAAGGTATGTCATTTTTTCCATAACTCCTTTTCTGAGAGGTTCCAAGTAGTGACACCTGGAGGAATTTCATAAAACAAACTAAATAACACTGTGTAATAGTTTCATATCTTTATTCATTACAGGTACATAGTTATGATTATTTCAAGTTAGGGTTGTTGACTAATCCAAAACTAGTCATGTGAGACTAAATAAAAGTTTGATGAAAATGCTAGTCTCTTGTTGTTAAAGTTAAGGAAGCTTTGCAGGTTTGTGATCATATACACCAAGTCTATTACAGAGTTACAAATCAGATTTGGATGATGAAATTTATGAGGTATTTTGGTTGAGGTACATGTGGGGTACATGGTTGAGACAAGTAGTTGATGAGTTGGCACATACATGAGGTGTATAGTTGATGATGTTGGTACATACTTGGTACATGGTTGGAGGCACTTGTTCATATTATTGTTGACATATGGTTTATGGATGATGTAGCATACTTTTATTGGTATATTATTAGAATCATATATTGATCTTGGTGATGATTATGACTTGTTGTGTTATGCTTGGTTGATTCACATCTTTGAGAGTTGTCTTGGTGATTGATCTTGGTGAGTAGATTTGATTTGGTTGATAAGATTAATGAGACAAGTTGTTGTGATAGGTTGTTTGGACAGGTTGTTGTGACATGTTATTTGTACAAGTTTGGTAAATGGTTGATGCACTTATTCATGGTACAGGTTGAGTTACAGGTTGGTGCATGGTTAATGGACTTGTTTGTGGTACATGTTAACTACAGGTTGTTTGGTACGGGTTGGCGCATCATTGATGCACTTGTTTATGGTACAAGTTGATTACATGTTGAGGTACAAGTTGATGCATGGTTGATGCATGTTTGAGGTTATTGGTACAGGTTGTTTGGTGTTGGTTGATTGGTACATGTTTACAGTAGTATATCTCACATTGATAATGTGACAGTGGTTCCATAATTCTACTTCTATGTCAGGGTGGTTGGACGGGTCAAGGATAGGTGGTTGTAGCCACCTTCTAGTTGTAGGCTGAGAACATAGGGGGTTGTAGCCTCCTTCTGGTTGTAGCCAAATAATTGGGGAGTTGAATCTTGCTTCAGGTTGTAGCCTGAGAAACTAAGGGGTTGGAGCCTCCTTCCAGTTGCAGATGGAAAACAAAGGAAGTTCGTGCTTCCAATGAATGTAATTCTTAAATATATATAAGAAAAATCATTATGTGGTTTTCTCCTTCTTTGGGTTTCCACGTAAAACACTGGTGTACTGTGTATGCGTGTGATTGTTCATTTGTTCATTTACTCTTTAACTATTGGGCGATAATGCTACATTGATATAAAACTTGCATTTTATGGTGAAAAAGGATTAAATTGCTCTATTATTGATTCACCCCCCTCTTAGTAATCCAACAATTGGTATCAGAGCGGGTTCCTTCCAGAATCAATTTAACCATTGGAAGGAGACCATGGATTATTCTGAGAATGGAGTACCAATGTTTAACGGTCATAACGGTTTTAAGTATGAGATGCAGAGCATAAAGACGAAAGTATTTTGATAGTCACAAGGACATTGTATTTTTCTATCATTTGTTATAGGATATTATAGTTCAAATAGGGAAAAGACTGTAGCCAAGAAGGAATTGAAGAAGAATAAGAAAATAGTAATGGATTTCATCTGGGAAGGATTACCTAATCCGGTAAGAGAAAAGGTTGGTAAATTTTCCTCAGCCAAAGAACTTTGGGATAAGTTACATGACATATATTCTTCACCCATTGCAGATTCAGAAAATTCCAAAGAAGATGCATATACAAAACAAGAAGAAAGATGCTCATCATGTGAGAAAGATTCATAAGAGGAAGAGTATGAAGAAGCATAAGTTGATTACAGTGAAAAATTGATTTTTGCAATTGAATATCTAAAGATATAAAGAGAAGAAAACAAGTAATCCAAGAAAGAATTGATGAAGCAAAAGGAAAGTGTTCAAGGTTCCGAAAAATATCAGAAGGTCATCAAGAATTTAAGAGATCAACTAGAAGATGCCAAAAGAACTGAAGAAACTCTAGAATATCAAAATAAATGTTTAGAAGCCAACATAGCAGCACAAAACGAAGAAGTAGAAAAAAGAGAAAATATATTGATGGATCATCTCAAGGAAGGAACCAATGACTTAAACCAACTTGAGGAAGAGTTTGTTCAAGAAGAGAGAAGATTGGAAGAAGAAATAATTACATTGAAAATACAACTTGAAGAAGCAAAGAGAAAAAAAGAGGTCATGAAGCCTCTGACAATGAATAAATAAGAATAGGTTGAGAATCTTGAAGAAGAAGTTGTCACACTAAGAGTTAAAATCGTCAAGCTCAACAAGAACGTTGAAGAGAGAGAAACATCCACATTAGTTATAGAGAATGAAGAGAAGCACTCTACGTTGCTAGAAAAGAAGAATGAAGAATATAGAAAGAGTTATGTAGAAGTACTCAAAGGAATGAATCATGGTCAACCATAATCTAAGAAAACTAATAAAGATACATCTTCAAGAAAACCATCCATGTTCAAGCCACAAATAAGCTTCAATCATGATCATGATTAGTCAAGGATGAAATGCAGAAGGACTACACCACAAAGAAGATCATTCTCTCCTAGGTATTCAAATTTATTTTATGGTCGTTGTTTTTATTGTACTAACTTTGGACATAAGTTTGCAGATTACAGGGATTATAAAAGAAATGTTCAAGCAAGAAATGCTTATGTTCTCCCACGTAACGTTGAATGTTACAAATGTCATAACTATGGAAACATAGCTTGTGATTGTAGAAGCATGATCGATGCTTACATGAAAGATAACACTGATATCAGATATAAGAAAGCATGGATAAGAAAATGGGAAGAATAGGTGAACAAAGATCGGGTCCTAGAGATCGCAAGATTGGAAATAAAACGAGATGAAGAAAAATCTACAGAGAAAAAGAAGGATGTCAAATATATAAATATTTGGAAAATAAATGAAAGAAAACAAGGAAAAGTAAATAAGGAACAGGTTGAAGATATTGTACTTTCATGTATTGTAGTGAAATATGAATCCATATAAAGAAATAAAGAATCCAGAGCTAAGAGAGATGATGAATATACCAATGAAGATGATGATGAATACACATCAGAGCAGGAATTGTTATGATCCATTCGACTTAGAGACTCCCAGGTAATATGAATATTAGACAGGGGGAGTTTATGCGATAGATGTGATAGTACAGAGAACCATCCTTCTAGAATATTGCAGAGTTTGAGAAGAAAGATCCATAGCAGTGAGTTAGAAGAAGTACATTTTGATAGATTAATCAAGACTTCATGATAGTATAGTAATGGACCCAAGTTATGGCCATCAGAAGTTGGAGAACCCACGTTTGGGTAATGGACCCAAGTTTGTTTGATGGATAACGATATGAGTTTTGATATATTTTCAGGTAATACTATTCTATATGGATATTACATGTCATTCCATTTCTAGTGGTATGTGGAACATCACATAACTCCTCACAGTTTGAGAGTTATGGCCTTACGAAGTTGGAGGACCCTCATATGCCATCTAGAAGCCCCAAAAGGTCAAAGTAGTGAAAGTGGTTTAAGAGATTTTAAAAGGTAAATAATAAAGTGAAATGATGAGTGTACTATAATTCAAAGTGAATACAAAATAAATTAATTCAATAATAAGTTTAATGGAGGAATTAGAAGTGGGTTAACCGTAAAATAAGGAAAGTGGGCAAAGTGACCTAGAAGATGTTTTTAAGGAAGCTACTTGGAGAGTATAAATAAGAGGCAAGGCTCTCTCATTTAAGACAAAATTGAGCATATTGAATACATATAGGTGTATGAGGTAACCAAAGGATATCTAATCTGAATTTATGATGAAAGTGAATAAAATAAGGCCATAATTCAAGGAAGGATAAATTCTTTTGATGATTCTTTCTAAGGTATGTTTTTTTCAGGTCATCTCACCATTTTCTCAATAATTTTTTTTTCTAGAATGGTTAAGACTATGAAATTTATATTCCATTGAGGAAACATATCCAAGTATCTATGGTAAAAAATTCAGCTTTTGGGTTGTTGTATTTGTGGAGTTACACTTCATGGAAAATAGGGTTTGTGGCTAGTCTGAAAACTATTCAAAAAAAGGTGTTTCGAGTAAAAACGTCATAACTTCTTCATAACATATAAAAATTCAGTAAGACCAAATTTTTTGGTTAGAGCACATTCTTTAGTATTATGTGTAACATTTTCAGATCAATTCAAAAAATATTCCATGCGGGGCATGCTTTACAAGGTCTCTCTCCAGAATAAGTCAGAATTCAGAAAGGTGTGCCATTTTTTCCATAACTCATTTTATGAGAGGTTCCAAGTAGTGAAACCTGGAGGAATTGCATAACAAACACTGACGAACATTTTGTATCAGTTTCATGTCTTTATTCATTACAGGTAAAAAGTTATGATTATTTCAAGTTAGGGTTGTTGACTAATCCAAAACTAGTCGTGTGAGACCAAAGAAACGTTTGATGAAAATGCTAGTCTCTTGTTGTTAAAGTTAAGGAAGGTTTGCAGGTATGTGATCATGTAAAACAGGTCTATTATAGATTTACAAATCATATTTGGATGATGAAATTGATGAGGGCTTTTGGTTGAGGTACAAGTTGGGTACATGGTTGAGACAAGTAGTTGATGAGTTGGAACATACATGAGGTGTATAGTTGATGATATTGGTACATATTGATGAGTCATAGTTTATGAGTACTTGACACATGATTGGTACATACTTGGTAAATGGTGGTTTGCACTTGTTTATGGTACAGGTTGATTACATATTGTTTGGTACATGTTGGTTCATGGTTGATGCACTTGTTTATGGTACATGTTCATTACAGGTTGAGGTACAAGTTGATGCATGGTTCAAGATTATTGGTACATGTTTACAATGATATATCTCATAGTGATAATGTGATAGTGGTTCCATCATTCTACTTCTACCTCAAGGCGGTTGGACGGGGCAAGGACAGGTGGTTGTAGCCACCTTCCGGTTGTAGCCGGAGAACATAGGGGGTTGTAACCTCCTTCTGGTTGTATCCAAAGAATTGGGAAGTTGGAGCTTCCCTCAGGTTATATCCTGAGAAACTAGGGGGTTGGAGACTCCTTCCAGTTGCAGCTGAAAAACAAAGGAAGTTGGTGCTTCCAATGAATGTAATTCGTCAAGACATATAAGATAAAGTGTTTCGTGGTTTTCTCCCGATTTGGGTTTCCACGTAAAACACTGGTGTACTATGTATGTGTGTGATTGTTCATTTCTTATTGATCATTATTGGATAATAATTCTACATTGAAATAACACTTGGATTATTTGGAGAAAAATGATTATAATTACGTTATTACTGATTCAACCCCCCTCTCAGTAATCCAACAATTGGTATCAGAGAAGGTTCCTTCAGAAATCAGATTAACCACTGAAAGGTAAATCATGGAGAGTACCAACTCATATAAAAATGGAATACCACACTTTGATGGACAAAAGTATGTTTTTGGAGCATAAGGATGAAGACATATATACAAGCACAGGGGTTTGAAATTTGACAATCAATTGTAGATGGATACATAGTACCAGTAGTTCCACCAACAAATGACAAAGAAGTGAAACTTGGTCAGAATAATTCCAAAGGTACACATGAAATTTTGAATGGCCTCACTGAAACAATATTCACCAAAGTTGCACATTGTAAATCCGCCAAAGAGATTTGGGACAAGATTCGAAATATTTATGAAGGAGATACAAAAGTCAAAGAAGCAAAACTTCAAACTTACAGAGGTCGGTTCGAACAACTAAAAATGAAGGAAGATGAGAATATTGCAGCCTACTTCTTAAGATTTGATGAAAAGTGAATGTAATCATAGGATTGGGAGAAGAAATCGAAGAATATTTAATTGTTCAAAAGGTACTAAGATCTCTTCCTATGAGATTCAACCCTAAGATATCAACACTAGAAGAAATATCGGATCTGAACTCAATAAGCATGGAGGAACTGCATGGAATCTTCACAACATATGAAATGAGAATTGAATAGGAAAATCCAGATGTAAAAGAAGCAGCCTTCAAAGCATCCAAAAGATCAAAGCAAAATAATAAGGAACAAGAAGAATATAGCAACAACAACGACGTCCTGAAAGATGATGAAGAAGTGGCCAACTTCATCAAAAGACTGAATAAGGGAACCAATGGTAGGTATAGAGGTAAGCTTCCTTTAATTTGTTTTAAATGTGATGGTATTGGTCATTTTTCTAAAAAATGTCCTCATAAGAAAAAGAGAAATGATGAATGTTACTCAAAAGGAAAACACATATAAAGGAAAAAGAACTACAAAGAAATATTTCAAGAAAATCATATGCATCAAAGACGACATCTCATCATCAGATAAAGATGAAACTAGTGACAGTGAGACAGGAAGAGTTCTATTCATGGCAGTAAAAGATTCATACAAAGAAGACTCTGAAGAAAAATATGAAGAAGCCGATGAAGGATATGAAGAAGTCGAAGATGAAATTGAAGAGGCAGAATTTGACTATTGAGAAGAATTAATGTGTGCCATATAAGTTATCAGAAGAGAAAAGAAGAAAAACAAGAAACTACAAGAAGAACTAGACAAGAAAAATGACACTTGAGAACTAGAAAAAATGATCACAAGATTGAAGGTTCAAATAGAAGAAGATAAAAGAATTGAAGAAACACTAAAATAACAACTAGAAAAAAAGGACAAGATCATTGGAAACTTGGAAGCAGATATTGTCACACTAAGAAAGGATATTCGAAAGAAAAATATGCAGAATAGCTCAAAAGTTATGGATGACATTATCAATAGTAAAAAATATCATCTTGACAAGTCTGGACTTGGATACAATCAGACAAAAAAGGGATCAAGCTCCGAAACAACAGAGCAAGAAACAAATCCAAAAATCTATGAAGAAACAATCAAAGGGTATAGGAAGATGTACAAGGAAGATTACATGGACACTCCTCCACCGAGAAGATTCAGATTTCAGAATCAACAACAGACAGATAGGCATGAATAATAAGAAGGATTCATAAGAGAACCTTCTTTCAGAATATCTTCAACTCCCAGGCATCAAACTATATTTTTTGGTTTATGTTTTGTGTTGGCATAGGGCAGACCCAAGGTTCAATGCTCAATAGCGCACCAACAAAACCATAACTACTGGCCCTTTCGGAAGCACCTGTGAAGCAGATGAAGTCTCACCCGAGGTAGAGGCAGGGGTGGTTGCAGGACTCAGATGTCTGCAACCTTAGCTGGGACACTGATATGTGATTATATCTTTTACATGGAACTTAGCATAGATGACTCATCAATATTTAACCCTTATGGTACTTTGTAGATAGCATAGAGCATCACAGTGAATACTTATACTAAAGATGATTTAGTACTTAGCCACATAAATATTGGTTAGATTTAGCAGATCAAGCACTAAGCATATTATATATCAGATCTAACATTTATTCATATATCGTCAACACAGAGCATAACTAGATCCATTTAATCACATCAAACACTTAGCCAAGAGAGAGATAGACACATTAGGAAAAAGTACATAGCATAATACACACAGTTACCATGGTTCACCCCCACCCTGGGGCTATGTCCACAAAGTCTTCTTCTTTATATTATCTCGGTCAAGCGGTTATAGCACAGAGCTTCAGTGACCCTTACTTCGCACAGGACAAAAGATCTATGCAGCTCGCTAGATCCTTCTTCCTTGCACTTCAGCACAAAGCTACAACAACTTGCACTTAGCTTTTCAATCTGTTTACAATCATGCATATAGCACTTGCAATATACTCAGATCCAGCTACTAGCACTAAGCCTTTAGCTATAGATCACATAGATGTACTACTACTTCTTCTTAGGGATGATTTTAAGGATGGAAATTTGTTTTAAAATGTAGAAACTTTGCCGAATCTTACTAATCCTTCATATGCCAACTATAAATGTTTAGCGATATTTTTATAAAAATATTCAAATTTATAAGGATTTTATATAGTTTTTATAATTTTTTGGCGATTTTTAAGGTAAAATAATTTTATCCTATAGAATTTGGGCGAATCATTTTTAAAATAGTGAATCTCATTTTTGGAAAAACCATGGAAAATTAGCCCATGAGCGAAATTTAGCCCCTAAAATCATCCATGCTTCTTATTCTCCCCTTACTTACATTGCCTAATTATCTATTTATATATTACAAAATGGGCCTAAGAATGGGTAAACCCACTGTCCGACATCCCTTTCCCATTACATCAACCCAAAACCCTAAAATGGACCCAAAAATAGGTCTTGCTTCCTTAATTTCTGCTTCGCATTGCGCTCCATCTTTGGCAAGTTGTCGCAGTCCCAAAAAGGGTCAAATATGACCAAGTATTATTCAAAATTGGTCAAGGGCCAACATGCCCCCAACACTCACCTGTGACTTGTCCTGAGTCACTCAGGTCTGATCAATTATGCTTCGAGCGCCTCAATCTTGGTTCGAGCTGCTTCGATCTGCTGCAGCGCGACAACCTCTTTCTTAGTAAATTCCTGGATTACTGTGTCATTGAGTGGTCCTTCCAGGCGTTGTTCTGCAGTGATGACAACCTGTTCGAGTTCATCTCCCTAGATTTCAAGTTCAACGAACTGTTGGCATGCCTTCTCTTGGAGTGGTTGAAGTCGTTGAGAGACTTCCATCAGTTTAGTTTGCAGCGTGTGTACCTGTTGTTGGGCTGTGCATTGTTCTACGAATCTCTTCATTCTTTCGAATGGAGTCATGGACTTCAGCTACACTTGTAGCACATATGCATGTTTCTTTGCTTCTTGTAGTTGTTCCTCCAATGTCTATAATTCTATATTCTCTGTGAGGGTTTCATAAGTCTGGGCACTTTTAGTGCTTAGCTGCTTACATTCCAAAGCCAAGGTTTTTAATCGGTTGACTGTGCTTCAAGTAGTGGCCTCTCTTATATCTCTTATTTCTTGGGGTGTCTCAGGCACGGTGTGGAGCTCCAAATCCGTGATGTGTTGTTGAAGTTGCTAGACTACTTCTTCCAGTTGGGTCACCTGCTGTGGGAGACGGTCTTCCATCTTGACTTCTATGACCGTCAGAGAGTGAAGTGCTTTGTGAACTCTTTCCTGTACTTCAAGTTTCTCTGCTAGCAATTGGTCCTTACTCTGCTGTAACTGTGATTTTTCCTCCTCCCACTTCGCTTGTAAGGAAAGCTGCTCCTATTATGCTTTCCTCTGTTGTTCTCTATGTGCTCTCTATTCTTGTGCCAAATCCTGGGTGGCTTGCGCAATGTCTTCTCGATCTTTTCGAAGGCGAGCTTCGACTTTCTCGGTGATCTGATGTAATTGAGTGGGCTCATCGTCTGTTCCTGGTGTTTCCATTGTTAAGGGTCCCGTAGAAACTTCTTGGATGGATTGGAGTGTCTTCTGCACTTCTTTGAGTTTGCCCGTGATCCAACTAAATAGCTCCTCCTTCTTTTATTCTTTCTTTTCTTCGAGCTCTAATGAAACATCATTTAGCGCGACAATTAAGAAGTCGAAATCATCTGGGGTAAGGGTAGTTTTAAGCGTGGTCTGTGTGGCCTTAGATTTATTTTGGGATGAGGGATTTGGTGGGGTAATCTTCCTTTTCTTGGAGGGATCCTCCTCCTCTCTAGGCAGAGTAACCTTGCCTTTATTTTGCTCAACTTTTGTGCCACCTAGTTCTTCACCATCACCTCCCTTTGTAGGTGAGATCGAAGTAGTCTTCGTGGATGTGCTCTGGATATCTTGAACTTCCACATCCTTCTTAGTCTTGCATGGTCCAGGTGTATCCATCATAGATTCAGGGCTATCCACGTCGGACATCTCTGCGGGGTTTGCTACAACAAGGAGGTCTACCGACCATTCCTTGGTAATCTCCTCCAAGTCATCTTCTGTCATCTTGTAATATGACTGGAGTTGTTGTTTGTGATCATCCACGCGCACTGTTATATAGGTGAAGTGAGGGTCTGCACTAAATTTTATCAAAGGTCTAAACCTATGAAGTGTGTTGGGTGTGATGCGCAGTGTAGACTGGATTGCATTCTTCAATTGAGTGTAGTAAGTGTGGAAGACGACATTGGACTACCACTGCTTGTTCATGTTGCTGGAGTACCACAACATACAAAACTTCGCGACCAATGGTTCGAAGGGTTCGATCTCTGTAAAAGTGGCTCCCTCTGGCAGTTCCCAAGTGATGAAAGCGATGAGTATGAGAAACCAACTAAAGTGGAACTCATACCCTTGGTCTTGCGCTTGTCTACAGTCAAGCTCTAGCTGATTTATAAGGTACTTTGTCCAGTTCATTTGTAGTCCCTCTGTGCACTTCCTTGCGAGGTCAACTACAAATTCAGTCACCTGTGTGGGTCTGTTTTTGCGGACTAAATTCCCTGCGATCAACTGGAAACCAAAGTGCACTGCTGCATTTTCAATGGAGGCTACCTTGTAACTTCACGTTCCCTTCTCTAGATCGCCATATGTGTCTTTTATTCGTTGGGAGAGAGCATGATCTATGGTCTTTCCAGGGTAAAGCTCCTATGGGTCAAGGCCCTGCATGCTTAGTCCAGTGATCCGATTGATTAGAATTGGATCCATAGTGATGCGGCGGTCCAACCATAGGTATCCTATGTGGTAGTAGGACAACAACAACCTGACGCATGCATTTACTTCCTGATGCCTCCTGAAATGTGGAATATTCATTACGTTGAGGAGGGTTGACTATGTGAGGTTGTGGGTCCATTACTGAGGGACAATCTTTGGGTTCTTCCTTTTTGTGATAGTTAAGTATTTGTGTGGGGATAGAATATTGTAAACCTTGCGATCTCCAAGGTTGAAATCACTAAATTTTAGCGCTGTGAGCTTATCCTGGTCAACATGAACCGTGTGCACCCCTTTCGGGAGGTACGCAGTGACCACAACATAGTCGAAGTCTCTGGGTACAGTCTCTCGTTTCACTTTTTCGCTTAGTGGTGGGATATATTTAGGCAAGATACTTGGGATCATCTTCACAGTGGCGAAGTCGTTTTCGAGCTTAGATCGACTTTCCGAAGGCAGTCAGGATGGTCCTGCGCGAGAAGTAGAGGGGGAACTAGCAATGATCCCGAAGACGATGCCTGTAAACCTATAGACATTCTATGCTCTGACATGACTCTCTCAGTCATTAAGTCAATTAGAAATTCTTCAACGATTTTCTTAGTAGCGTTGAGCTCATCCGACATACAAACTCGGGTCAGCTAGCTCGGGTGAGAAAGGAATTCAGAGACTACAATGAATAGTATGGGAACATGGAAATGATCTCTGGGTAAGTTAATCTCAGGTTTCGTGCTCAAATTCTCACTTAGAAAAAAGTATTCTAGGTGCATGGCACGACAGATTAAGTAGGAAAACTTAGCAACAGTTTGCTTGCAACGGATACAAGGCCCTCATTAACTATGTTCTATTCATTCTAGTGTTTTCCAATGGTCTAGTGGGAACCCATAATTGTTTTTCAAACCGTTCGGAGCGAAAGTCGAATGGTTATATCGGTCCAACGACTATATTGCTTCATCATGGCAGAGTGCCAGATGTCACTGTTCTAATATCCCGGTGAAGTTCCAATTCTGTAATTTTTCTGTTTGCGAAGTTTCCTCTAGAACTTCTTGTAACCTTGCAATGTTAGCCCTTTTCTTTCTTAACTTTCTAGCCTTCTTCCCCGTGAGCTTCACCTCAGTAATTATTTTACCATTCTCATGCTTATATTCTGTGGTCTTATTTACTTCGCACTATTGAAAGTCTTTCATAGGGTTCTTGGATAATACTTCTTCCATATAAAAAATAGGTAACTCAATCTTTTGCAGATCCTCGAGTGTTCTCTTAGCCTCGACATCAGAGTTTCTAGTATTACATATCTGCAATCTACTCTTCTGTTCTTCAATCAAGTGCACGATCCTTCTGGTCATAAAGGCTTTTAACTCTTGCTTCTTCTGTTCCATCACTTCTTCTTCCTCTTTTTGTTTGGCTTGTTCTCTTTCAATCCAAGGTTTTCCTATGAGCATGGTAAATGGGGCGCTGTCTTCAACAAATTTAATAATCTCAAAGTCTTCCTCTGTCAAAGTTCCATTGACAGTCATAGGTATCCAGGCAAGCCTTCCACATAGGTTTATTATCTTCCCTCTGAATAAAATTGTTCCTCCTAGGGAAGGGATCATGGCAGGCTCTCCTATAGCTTCCCAAGTTCTCTCTGGCATAATGTTCACTTGTGTTTCTTCATCAAGATTATAGTCAATGTCGAAGTCTCCTATTCTTGCTTTGAATTTCTCCTTTTCTTTGAAGATCTCTGATAGCCTAACATGTCAATGATCATTCAAGGTGTCTCTCATCTGTAGCAATACCTTTTCTGATTCTTTCTGAGTTTCTAATATCTGTGGATATGCCTTAAGGTTTTCTTCGGTTGGATTCATTCCTTCAAGCTTGGCAATCATTCTAGGGCAATCCAATACGTCATGGTCCAAATCCTTGCAATAGAGACAACTAGGTCTTCCCCCAGGGAATTCCTTAGGAAGATGTCTCAGTCTTTTGCAACTGTAACAGAGAGTTAATCCTCTCTTTCTTTTAAATGATCCCCAGCCTCTTCTGTACTGCACACTAGGGTTATTGTAGCTAGCCTGCAAAAATTTCTTTCGAGGATCCCGCATCCTCTTATTAGTCCAGACATTCTTTCTATGCATAGGTATAACATATCTATCTGATCTATTCATATCAAACTTTCTTTCATCTATCAGAGCCCTAGTTTCCAAGCTAGGATAGAATCTATCAAACATACCTAGATCCATACTAAAAACATTTCACTTATTTTACTTTTGCAGAGAACAAATCTTTCAGATCTATTTTTTTTTTTACTATTCTTACCTTTATTAGAACACAAAAATTACAGATCTTACATCTTGTATGCAGATCTGACCTCTTTCCTATCTGATCTCTCTCTTTAAGAGTTTTCCACTTTTACTTTTCTTAGAGAACAGAGCATTCATATCTCACTTCTTTTCTTTGGTATCAACCTCTTTCTTGCAGATATGACCTCTTTCCTTAAGATCTGACCTCTTTTTCTCGGCACAAAGCTTTGTAGGTCAAGTGGAATACTGCGCACTAAGGCAACAGATTTATGTACATAGCTTATTTCGCACAAAGATTTTTCTTCTTTAGCTCCCAACAATCACAGTTCCAGGTCCCGACAATGGAACCATTTGTTGGCACAGGGCAGACCCAGGGTTCAATGCTCAAGAGTGCACCAACAAAACCCTAACTACCGACCCTTTCAGCAACACCTGTGAAGCAGATGAAGTCTCACCTGAGGTAGAGGAAGGGGTGGTTGCAGGACTCAGATGTCTACAACCTTAGCTGAGACACTGACCTATGATTATATCATTTATAGGGCACTTAGCTTAGATGATTAATCAATATTCAACCCTTATGGTACTTCGCAAATAGTACAGAGCAATGTAGTGAATACTTATACTAAAGATGATTCAGTACTTAGCCACAAAAATATAGGTTAGATTCAACAGATCAAGCACTAAGCATCTTATATATCATATATAACATTTATTCATATATCATCAGCACAGAGCATAACTAAATCTATTTAATCACATCAAACACTTAGCCAAGAAAGAGATAGACAGATTAGGACAAATTATAGAGCATAATACACATAGTTACCGTGGTTCACCCCCACCCTAGGGCTACGTCCACAAAGTCTTCTTCTTTATATTATCTCGGTCAAGTGGTTACAACACAGAGCTTCAGTGACCCTTACTTCGCACAGGATAGAAGATCTGTGCAGCTCGCTAGATCCTTCTTCCTTGCACTTCAACACAAAGCAAGAACAACTTTCACTTAGCTTTTCAATATCTTTACAATCATGCACATAACACTTTCAATATACTCAGATCCAACTACTAGCACTAAGCCTTTAGCTATACATCACATAGATGTACTACTACTTCTTCTTCTCCCCTTATTTACATTTCCTAATTATCTAATTATAGATTACAAAATGGGCCTAAGCATGGGTAAACCCACGGACCGACATCCCTTTCCTGTTACATCAACCCAAAACCCTAAAATGGACCCAAAAATAGGTCTTGCTTCCTTAATTTCCGCTTCGCGTTGCATTCCATATTTGGAAAGCTGTCGTAGTCCCAAAAACGGTCAAATATGACCAATTATTCTTCAAAACTTGGTCAAGGGCCAACATATGTATGTAATAATTTTGGACATAAAGTTGTGAATTGCAGAGCTAACAATAGGAACAATAACAAATTTGAGAGACATGCACAAAGGGGTTACTCAAGAAGACCTAGTGAAACACAAATAAGAAGTTACAACATGTTTGAATCTTTGAGCACTGAAGTGGAATGTTACAAATGTAACAATTTTGGACACATGGTCAAAAATTGCAGAATGACAGTCCCTCCTAAAGAAACTCAATAGAATAACAACAGTCACAAACAAGAACCTCAGAAAATGACATGGATAAGAAAGCAATATCAGTATAGCAATGAAGAATGCACAATCGCTCTATAAGTTAAGCATAAGAAACATGGTTGGTATGTTGATAGTGTGTGTTTAAAACACATGACAGGTGATAGAGACAAATTTCTTACATTGTGAAAAGAAATAAATGGATCAGTCTCCTTCGGAAATGATAATTCAGCCAAAATCATTGGAGAAGGCATAGTCTGAATTGGGAACAAGAATAAAAAGACACAAAATGTTCTACTCTTAGAATATATGAAACATAATCTTCTAAGTGTGAGTCAAATGTGTGACCAAGGTCATAAAGTTACTTTCAATTCACAAAAGTGTGAGATAAGAAGAGAAGGTTCAGGGAAATTGGTGGGTACAACTGCAAGAACTTCAAACAACATATATGTGTTAAGTGAAATTGGAAATGAAAAGTGTTGTTTGGAAAGGAAGATGAAAGTTGGCTATGGCATAGAAGAATGGTCACATGCATTTTGATAACCTTGTCTAAGTCAACAAAAGAAAAGAAGTCAGAGAAATTCCCCAGATCACGAAACCAACCAACACTTTATGCAAGCATTATCAACAAGGAAAACAAACAAAAACCAGGTTCAAATCAAAAAAATATTCAACAACAAGACCAATCGAAATTGTGCATACTGATCGAGTTGGACCAACTACAACAAAGAGATTAAAAGGTGAGAGATACTTTATGTTATTAGTTGATGATTATACAAGAATGACTGCAGTTTTCTTTCTCAAGAACAAGTCAGAAGCTTTTGAAAACTTCAACATCTACAAGGAAATGGTTGAAAATGAGATGGTTTCAATAATCAAATGCTTGAGATCTGATAATCAAGGAGAGTTCACTTCAAAGGAATTTATGGACTACTGCAGCAATCATGGAATAAAAAGACAATTCTCCGTTGCTAGGACATCTCAACAGAATGAAGGTGTTCAAAGAAAGAACAGAACAATACAGGAAATGGCTCGAACAATGCTAATGGATTCCAAATTGACAGATATATTTTGGACACAGGAAGTGCATACAACAATTCACATTCAAAATAGAGTAATTCTAAAAAACAACACTGATAAAACTCCCTACGAGCTATGGAAAGGAAGACCAACAAATGTGAAGCACTTCAGAGTTTTTGGAAGCAAGTGCTACATCAATAGAGAAGACTGTTTGCACTCTATTTGTCACCTTGTGAGCAAATTGAGAGTGCTTACATGCCCTGTTGGGTCTTGCAGAGCATGACAGTTGTAGTGGAAAGGGTTAGAGAAAACAAAATAAAACAATAAACAAGAATTAAACTAAAACAAACTAAAACTATGAGCATATGGAAAAAGAAATAATAAACACAAAAGACCAATATCACCAATGTTTTTAGCTGGTCTATTGATGAAATCCAAAGCACGATGAAGAAAGGGAACTGTGGTTCCTTATTCCTCCAAAGGAAGGCTCTTGAGGCCCTCACAAACTTGCTCTCCTTACAAAAAGAAAATGATAATGATGGTGAAAGAACTCCAAGCACATTCCCTCAATAGATAGGTGAATGGCTCAATTGAGATGTTGCCAATGTGTTATTGTCAAAGAGTGAGTCCTTAACAATCTTAGCAGCATAACAATACATGAAATTCCTTGAGAAAATGATGGTTCTTCATGGCTTTTTATAGCATGGCATGGGGTGATTATGTAACTCCTTTGAGGTGTGAAAAGGGGCTCTTTAGGGCTCAATTAGGTCTTTGACCAGCCTACCATGCGGATTCAGCTCAAATTTGATGTCAAATCGGCTTGGGAGCTGATCCATTAGTGGTTGGGAGGCCGACCAATTTCAATAAATGCGTCGTTTAGCAGGTGCGCGGGTGTTTGTGCCCACAGTGGCGCGTCGTGCGCGCATGGTACGTTTCTGTTCCGCGCATATGTGCGCGCCCCCAGATTCTGCAAAGCGCCCTTCAATTTTTGGTTACTTTGTATAGTTTTTGACCCTTTTGCCATGCTGTGGAATTAATCCTGTGCCATGAATGAATTCATTCCTGTTTTGATGATGAAGAGTTCTTGTTGCCATGTGCGGATGAAATTTCAGTGATAACAGATGCCCCCTGATGGATGAGGTTAGGAGCAAACGTATAGCCGAAATCCATCAATTTTTGTTTTACTGACAATGTGGTAGTAAGAGAGAGCAAGAGTGGGACCGTGTAGAGCAATATTTTGGAGAAGAAAGGAACTGGTAGAACCCGACCGTCCAGAAGGTGCGTAACAATATACAACTGTGTACAAACGAGGCGGGCATGCCCCATGCTCGTGTTATGTAACTCTGACAAATGATGACTGAAGTGTTGGTGTAGACAACTGCAGCGCCCTCTGGGGCGGTAATGATAAAGGCAAAAGACAATTCTGCAACGGAACATTCTCTGAACAATAGGCAATGATCGCGGTAATAAGCAGCGATGATGATGCGGGCATTGATGGCCCTACCAAGTTCAAAGGTCTTTGGCAAATGATGATAGTAATAACTGCAATAGTCGCAAAGTAAGACCCACCGTAACATGAGAAAGTGTTGGCATCGAATGTTACGGGGGCCAACGACAGCAGGGGGCAATGGTGTTTCCCCCTGTGCCGTCTGAGATCGCTCATTGAATAGAAAATGAGAATCAAGATATTGTTTCCCTTTTGGAAAATTGTGCTGATGTCGACAAAAGGGGGACGTGACTCCCAGAAGAAAAGGGCTCCATGGAATCTACTGAGGTGCAGAGGTACATGGACGAAGTCAAGAAGTGGGAAGACTCAAGACTGCCCTTGGCTGGAGGATGTATGAGTTAAATAGTGGCCTCAACCATGTGACAAGGTCGAGTGTCAGGGGGACGCCAAGACCGAGGATAAGTTGTGCCAGAGGCGGGAGAAAGTGAACAAATTCAGAGGGTAGAGGTAAGTGAGCTGTGGAGTACTCTGAAGATATGGATGATGCCGGAAAGGGTAGATGATAAGTAGTGCTCCAACCAAGGGTGACATGGGTTGCGTGTGGCCAAAAGAAAGCAAGTCGCCAATGGTGACGACAAAATAAAATGTAATGACTGGAAACAAAGGCGTTTGTACAATAAATAATGAATAATTTGGAAAAAATGTACAAATATAGAAACGGGTGCCCCAGTATAAAATGAGTGCCCCAGGGAGGGCAAAAATTTCTTGGAAAAATGACGAAGGGTGGAGTCCCCTTTGGTGAGTTTCTATATGAGGTAGGTGAAATGAAGATAGGTTCGCAGATGGGCAAACTGATGGTGGATGAAATGGTGGGTTCGTGATCCTGCGGAGGTGCAGGTAAAAAGAACATAACCATAAAGCGATGAGTCGGGAGTCCATATGGGAAGCTAGCAAAATGAGGAGAAGAGGTATGTGGTTGATCTGCAACATGATGAAAGACGACCGGGACTCCCATCCCTAAGGGGTAATGAAGAACAACATGAGTGTCAAAAGTGCCAAAAGGTGCTATGAATGGGACAACTCATGTGGGTGAGAATGCTACCGGGTTATAGTACCGAAAATGGAAATGGAGGTGTGAGTACTGCAGAGCTGGGAATGGGATCCTAAAGGCCAATATCAGAGGGTGTGACTGGAAATGTAAATGCAATACAGCGGGAGAGACTACATGCCAGTGCTGAATATATATACCTGAAGGGATGATGTTGGTGACTGAGGGCCAAGTACCTGTGCACAGAACAACCAAATACCCAAAGTGAACTATATCTGAAGAGAATTAAAGATATGAGCATGTATTTGACAAATGTGAGTATGCGCGTGTGTACCTGACCATAATATGGAAAAAAGGTGCTCCGGGGGCCTAGGAAGAAAAGTGACCCAAGGACAGCCGTGACGTAGGCAGTGAGATGCTGATCCCGTGGCTGAAGACGGTTTGACAAATGGACATCGTGGGCTCCCAGAATGTTGAGTGGAAGTTTGGCAAAACGCCTATATATAGCTGTAGGGCCCACATTGCCACCTCATTTGTACCTGCTGCTACAGTGACTGGACGAGCAGATTGCAGAGGAGATTTGGAGTTTTAGAGAGCACGAGGTATCCGATTGACGGTGTGCAAGTACCAGGTTAGTGGTCTGAGCATCCTGCATAGAAATAGTTTTCTAATTTTTGGGCAGGGTAGGTACGGGGGGGCGTACAGGGGTTTAGAGGGGTTTTTTAGTAGGGGGTGGGCCTACGTGCGCGGGCAATTCAATGGAAGGCGCGCATACGTGCGTGCCTATCCACTGAATAAACGCGCATTGGTGCACGTGAGGGGTAAATTAAGACACGCCCGAGGGGTGCGCCTGTGATGTGTACATGCGCGCATTAGTGCGTGCCTGTGGGGTGAACAGGCGCATTGTAGAGCGCACCTGTGGGTTTGACAGGCGCGCACTAGTGCGCGCCTGTATAATAAACAGGCGCGCTCATGAGTGCGCCTATGAGAAAAATAGGCGCGCATACGTGCGCGTCTGTATAGTGAACAGGTGCACGTGTGTGCGCGCCTGTGAGTGGTAAAACCGTGCCTAGGAGGCAAGGTTGAAGGGTAAAAAGGGATTCTTTTGGATGTATTGGATGGTTTCATAAGCTGATATAGGACTCTGTGTTGTGTGCAGGTGGCTAGTAGTGACCATGGATGTGTGGTGGCATGAGAGAGACTGGTCACAGTTGCACGATGCTGTGGCCAATGCAGGGCCTGCAGTTCGAGCGGCTTTAGTAACTAGTGGGTTGCTAAAGTTCTTTGAGTGCCCATTGATACGGGCACATGAGTACTTACTCCAGTTTCTGCTCCAGATGTGGAGCCCAGATCTGCACTGCTTCCTCGTGCGAGGAGAGCAGATCCCCTTCACTGCGGTGGAGGATATATATTTCTTGACTGGGCTCCCCTTTCGAGGGACACCGTTGCTGGCAGAGCCGGTGCTGTCGAGGGGTACACCGCTGTCAGAGGTCACCGAGCGATATTTCTCAGGCGAGCACTACATGTTTGGGACTGTAGTGAGTATTAGCAGTATAGACGCCCTGTTGCATCGTTGCATAGCGGCGATGATTGTTCGGGTGTACGGGTCACGGGCGACCCACCGGATCAGTGGTGGCGAGCTGCTATTGATGGAGAGGGTGGTGGTGGGTCGTGAGCGGTTCGCCTGGGGTTTGACTCTGCATGCGCGGATGATCGCACAGCTGGACCGTTGTCGGTCCATAGGTACCGGGGAGTTCGCGTTCGGCTCGATCCTGGTAGCCTATTTCTTGGAGAGGGTGCCGATGCTGCGCCCGAGGGTGATACTAGAGGCACCGGGGGTACGAGAGCTGCGCTTGAGGTGGTGGTCATCGGTTTTGGTTTGCCATGGTGGTGGAGAAGGTGGCCATTATTTTATGGCGCAGGTGGCATAGATATGGCGGCAGATGCCGCAAGTCATACTTCAGAACCCTTATGCTGGGGTGGACTTCCGGGGGGACCCGGACATGGTGTTGCCTCCTGGGGAGGTATTCGACCATCGAGGTATGTTGTGTTTTTGTATGTTGTGATTTATGTTAGATTTTGATATATCAGTTCATATGTATGATGTATTAGACATTGATATGATTTGTTGTTTGTTGCTTTGTGCATGTGCAGATTTGGCACCTCGCGGGCATGAGGTGGAGTTGTATAGAGCGTCGGTTCAACTGGAGAGACCTCCACGGGGAGAGAGGAGGCGACGGGAGGAGGCCGTTGGGTGGCCTGCAGAGCCCGAGAGACCGGCGAGGAGACGCCGGTTCGACGATCCTGGTGCAGAGCCGTCACATGCTCCTCTAGAGGCAGCCGAAGGATATTTGGATGATATACGCCGTCGTCCTGAGACGGTGTTGCAGGACATGCCTGAGGGCATGTGGATCCATATCCAGGACGAGGGGTTCCTGGAGCAATGTATTGGATTACCGCCACCATGGCGGGGGATAGTGCGACGAGCAGCTGTGCTCGCCGCTATGACTAGTGGACGCCTGCCGCCGGGGCAGGAGGGTCCGGCAGGTGTTCCACCTCCACTGCCTGGGGCAGATGGGGGTGGGCAGATAGGGGTGCGATAGAGGCACCCTGATTGTATTTTGTGTATCATTTTGATAGGCTGGTGAGCCGATTTTTGTACCGGGATGTGGCACGGGCCTGCGGGCCGATGTATTTTTTGTATGTAAACATTCGGGTGGCCGGATAGGCCCATATATATATATGAGTATACATATTTTTGAGATCCAAATGTTGTTTTACATGTGTTTTGTGTTGATGATGATGATGCCTATTGTATCTATATGTTGTGACAGGATGTATGAGATGTTTATGTATGTGTAGCTTGATGTGATACATGCCAATCTAACACCATGTTAGCTATTTCATCTGTTGTTTGATTCAATTCTCTTGGAATATGTGTAAATGTAATGGAATCAAAATGTCGAGATAATAATCTAACCTGCAGGTATTTGCGAAAGAGGCACGGGTCGCGCACACGGTACACATTGTTGAGTTGGAGAACGACTAGTTGCGAGTCGAGGAAGACGCTAAGGTGGCGAATGTGATGATGCTGGGCGTCGGTTAGGAGGCCAATGACAGCAGTGTATTCGGCTTGGTTGTTGGTTGCTGGCCCCAAACATATGCCGCTTGAATGTAGCATTTCATGTGAGGGGGTGTAAAGAGCCCAAGCAGCTGAAGCGAGATTTTGTGTCCAACGGCTGGCGTTGTCGGCGTAAACAATGTGGTAGGCTGGTGGAGGAAGCATCTGTCAATAGCACAAAGGATAGTTTAGACGAAAGGGTAGGAGAAAAAAGATTAAAAACACTAAACAAGAAAAAGTAACCTAAAGTAGATTGACTACTTCTAAGCATAAAATTTCTTGAGGTACAACCCATTGACGGGTTCCTTGAGTGAGAGGCCTTCGGGGGAGGCCAGGATGTATGCGCCTTTGGTGAGGCAATGTTGGATGATGTAAGGGCCATGCCAAAGTGATTCGAATTTTCCATGGCCAAAGGTATCATGGGCGATATCATAGGCCAAGACGAGGTCACCTTCGCGGAATGATCGAAGGTTGACATGGCGATCAAAGGTAGCCTTGGATCATTTTTTAGCTGCCTCGTTGTTCTGTAATGAAGATCGACGATCTTCATCCAGTGACTCTAAGTTTAGCAAGCGCTGCTCCATTGGAGCAGTGTTAGGTAAGAGCTCAATTGCAGTGCGAAGGGTGGGGATTTCGCACTCGATGGGAAGAGTTGCCTCGACCCCATGGACTAAATGAAATGGCGTGAAACCTGTAGCGGTCTTTACTGCCATTCGGTAAGCCCATAGCATGGAAAATAACATATGATGCCAATTGGTTTTATGTTTATTAACCGTGCGCTGTAACATGGTCTTGAGGACTTTGTTTACTACCTCGACCTGTCCATTTGACTGAGGGTAATATGGTGAGGCGAACTCGTGAGAGAAGCCTAACCGAGAAGAGAGTTCGATGAAGATCTCATTCTCGAAGTGTTTCCCATGATCGGAAACAAGTTGGAGTGGTACGCCAAAATGGGAGATGACGTGGTTAAAGAAGAAGCGCGCTGCAGTGTCAGCGGTGTTGTTGAAAGTGGGCATAGCTTCGGCCCATTTAGTGAAGTAATCAACGACGACAACAATGTATTTGTGACCATTGCTGGAGGGGGGATTACAAGTCATAAAGTCAATGCCTCATTTGCAAAAGGGGCCCACGGTAATGACAGGGTGAAGAAGAGCGGGTGGTGCTTGGGCTTTGTTGGCGTAGAGATGACATTTCTCACATCGTTTCACGGCATGAATGCAATCGTGAAATAAGTTAGGCCAAAAATAACTGGCTCGGATAATCTTCTGAGAAGTGGAGATGCCTGAAAGATGGCCCCCACATGCGCCACTGTGGCAGTCATTTAAGACTCTGTCGGCTTCGTCAATAGTTAGGCAGCGATGGAGAATGGTGTCGACACCCCGCCGATATAGGATGTCGTCGATGAGGAGGTAGCGGGGGGCCTGATGGAGAATGCACCGACGATCATCTCGTGATAGGTGATTACCGAACTTTTGAGTTCATAGGTAGACGAGAAGGTCACCATACCAAGGATCATCGGAAGTGATGAAAAAGAGATGTTCGTCAGGAAAGTCGGTGTTGACGGGGGGACTGGTGGTGTCTGAGGGAAGGGCCGTGACAAGTTCGGCGAGAGCAAGGGCCTTCTTACTCTTAGGTGTTGAGAACTCGAGGTCGTACTCCTGAAGGATAACGATCCATCGAGCGAATTTTCCGTTAACTTGGCGACGACTGAGTAGGTATTGCATAGGGTTGGAATCTGTGACGACCTTAGTGGTGCGAAGTAGAATGTAGTGGCGCAGTTTCTGGACTGCAAGGAAAACTGCAAGAGCGAGTTTCTCTTCGTGTTTATACTTCAAGGGTGGCCCCGAGAGGTTCTTACTGACGTAGTAAATGACATGTTCACGATTGTCATCTCCGAGCTGGACGAGGACGCCGGCTACTGATACAGCTGATGCTGATACGTAGAGAATGTAGTCGCGATTATAGTCAGGTGCACTGATTAAAGGTGCATTTGAAAGCGCTTCTTTAAGATCGTCAAACGACTGTTGGGCATAGTCGTCCCAGTGAAAGGGGATGTCATGACGTAGTAAGCGAAGGAAGCCATGTGCACGGATGGCATAATCAGGAACAAAGCGTCGCAGAAAGTTAGCTTTGCCCTATAGACTCTGCAGTTGTCGTAAATTCCGAGGAGGTGGAATTTCGGTGATGGATTTGACTTTGAGGGGGTCCATGGTAATACCGCTTTGGGAAACGATAAAATCGAGGAGTCGCCCGGTGGTGACACAAAACACACACTTGAGAGGATTCAAGTGGATGTTGTACTGACGACACCGTTGAAAGATGATTCGTAAATCATCGAGGTGCTGGGTGCGTTTCTTAGATCGAGCGGTGAGGTTGTCCAAGTAGGCGAGGATGATTGCAGCCAGATCATGAAAGATATATGTCATGGCCCGCTGGAAAGTTGCGCCGGCATTTTTTAGGCCGAAGGGCATGACACGATATGCAAACGTACCCCATGGGGTAATGAATGCGGTTTTATATTGATCGGCTGAGTGGATTTGAATTTGGTTATAGCCAGAGAATCCGTCCATAAAGGAAAGAGCCTCGTGGCCGGCGCAGTCATCGATAATTTGATCGATAAAGGGCGTTGGAAAATTGTCTTTTGGACATGCATTATTGAGATCACGAAAGTCGGTGCAAACGCGAATGGTGCCCTGTTTTTTGTCGACGGGTATAGGGTTAGAAACCCATGAAGTGTAAGCGATGGGGTAAATAAAGTCGGCCGTACGTAATTTGTCAATTTCGGCTTTGATAGCCACGGCTTTGGATGGGTGTAGCGGTTGCTGTTTCTGGCGAACTGGTGTGATGTCAGGCCAGGTGTCGATGCGATGCTCGACAATAGATGGGTCTAAGCCAGGCATCTCTGTGTATGACCAGGCAAAGATATCCTGATATTCTTGGAAGAGGGCTTTATATGCCGCGATTTCTTGAGGAGTGCAAGCTGCTCCAATGATGATTTCTTTGACAATGCCAACTTTAATGGAAATGTCGATTTTGATGGTGGGGGAAATGTTGGCGAGATTACCTTCTTCAAAAGCATCGGGTGCAGGAATGGGATTGTTGAACCAATCGATAGGCCTGGGTGGGATAAAATCTTTGGTTTCGACCGCGTAAATGGGATTGTGGCTAGGAGGCATGAGGGCTTCCTGCGGAAGGAAGAGTGCACGATGATGTAGTGCGTCCCAGGGAGAGTCCGGGCGTTGTATCTCTTCCAATATGTCTTCATCGCATTGGAAACGACGGGAATATAATGGATCATGAGGAGTGATCTTAGTGACAGTGTGGTTGCCCCCTGCGGAAGAAACAGAGGGGGTAATGCTAGGGGAGGGTGAGGGTTCACTTGACATAAACCATATATTGAGGTACTGAGGAGTACCCGTGGTGATAGGGTGAAGAGTCTCCATAGGGGAATGAGCTGGAGAGTTGGGGGGGTTGCGGGGTAATTCCTCAGAGACATCATCTAAGAACCATGGAGGCGTAGGGAGTGCCTCGGGTTCAGGGGAAATGACGTGAAGATCTGCTAGTGGCGAAGTAAGGTCAATTACTGCTGCTGCGGGTCAGTGCAGCAGGGCCAAGTGTCATTGCCTATATTCTATGATCATAGGACATTGGTATGTAAAATGAACCAATGAATCGCAGAGAGAGCAAGGGCATCGCATGCGTTCATTGACTGAAGTGGTGACATAGCGAATGTCCGTGATATTTGTTGTGGAGGATGTGGTAGGGCGTGGGTTGTTCTGAAAGTCCTGGCATATGATAGCTAATGCCTGCCGGAAACATGGTAGTGCTGGACAATGATGGGTGTAGTGGCCATACTCGGAACAGATAGCACACGCGAATTTGGTCCTCAACCCTTTACTACTGGAAGGTTGGATGGTAGCAGTAGGACTAGTGGTAGTGATGGGTGTTGTGGGAATTTGATTGAGGGGAATCAAATTCCGTAATTCTGGTAGTGATGGGCAGTTGTTGGTTTGGTGACCCTCTTTGTCACACAATGCGCAAGGTGGTGGGATGCGCGGAGGAAGTGGAGCTGTGGGCTCTTTCTTCTTTCTCCTGCCCCCAGCGGTAGCAGGGGGGGTAGGGAGTATGGGGGTAGTGGGAGTGAGGACAGGAATCGTCATGGGGAGTCCTTCCTGTGGGCGAGGGACCATTTCAGGTGGATGTAAATACCACACTGGGATAGCTAACACCATATTGGGTAGTGTGAGTGTTGCGGCTACCTGGAAAGATTCTATTCCGGGTGGAGGGAAAAAGAAGGGAATTTGAGTGAGGGGTTGGGGAACTGTCTCCCAAATGGGACTAGGCCCCTGAGGGAGTGTGGATTTGTGGACTGTGGGGGTCGACGAGTTCGTAGGAGGCTCCTGTGGGAGTGATGCTATGACTGTTGAGACGTCAGGAATGACTGAAGCCTCCTGAGGAGGATGAGCATCCTCCGTGTGAGTTTCTTTAGAGGAGATGACGCATACTTGATTAGGAAGAAGTGGTGGTGCTCCATGGTATGTCCCTAACAAGGTTGGATCTTTGAAAATCCCAGGACCCATCTTGACGAGTGGATATGCGTCTTTGTTGGTGTGAATGAAAGGAAGAATGCTATCGAGATTGGCAGATGGGTTTGGCTCATAATGTGAGACTTGGTCTATGGTCACAATCTTTCCGTTGTGGGGGAACATGATGGTCCTAAAGACTGATGATTCCATTGCCTTCATAGCGTACATGTAGCTACGTTCGAACAAGATATTGTAATCGAGCTGAGCGTCAATAATTTCAATGTCAATGAGAATCGTTTTGCCCCCGAGTTCTACAGGGACATTTTGGAAGAGCCCCTCGGGAGATGATGGTCGTCCGTCATAGGCTCGTAGTGTGATGGCGGATGGTATGAGTTCCGGGGAACCAAGTTTCTGCCATACAGTTTTGGACATGATGCATGTAGATGCTCCTTCATCGATGATACACCGATGGACGATGATGTTCCATATTTTTACTGGTACTTGAATAGCGACTGCGGAAGGAAGATGAGGTTCGCAACTATCCAGGTCAAAAGTGATGAGTTGAGTATCGGCAGGGTCGACTGTCCCCAAGGCGGAAAGTAGTGATTTCCACTGCGTAGGACAAGTCTGGACGACTTCCAGAACTGACATGGCAGCCGGGGATTGTGCTAAGTCATCTACCAAGCTGTAGTTATGTGCTGCCCTAGCCTGTGGGTTGTGAACATTCCTGCGCAAGGGGATGCGAGGGATGCGTAATGGTGGTTCGGTAGAAGGGCGAGGGATCATCAATGGGGGTCCCGTCGGTGTAGGGTTTGTCTCTGAAGAGATGGGAGTAGACTCAGCTGTTGTAGGATACTGATGATTGCATGTTTGCAAAAGAATTTCTTCCTCACTGGTGAGGAGAATTGTTCGCTCTACTAGATTGTTGGGGTTGTGGTTTTGGCCCGCATGAGGTGGGGGATGCTGCGTGTCCTGCTGGGTGTTTATGACACCTTGATGTGGGATAGGATTTTGCAGTACAGTGGGAGGGGGTTGTTGCGCGTATTTTTGTTGTGCCTGCTGAGGGGCAGGTTGCGCTGGGGAGGGGGGAAGGCTCCCAGAGTCTTTCAACCTTTTGAAATCAGCGATATGGGGGAAATGGTGAGTGTAATGACCGTACACACCATAAAGAACACAAGGGTGGATGGTTTTAACAATATTTCTCCCTTGGCGTTTGTTGTTATTGCCCCCCTGTGGGTTTTGGTTCCCTTGGTTCGGGTTGCCCCCAGTGGGTGGATGCCGTGGGGGTTGATTCCCGCCTTGACCAGGGTTGTTGTTATTTTTGTTCTGTCCTTTCTTCTTAGCATTGTTTGAAGGGTTGGCTGTGTTCAATTGTTCAAAATTTTGGTATTTTTGAGCAGCCGACGGTTGAACAAAATTTACCCCCACATGTGGGTGTGGGGGAGCTATGGGTTGTGGAGGATCGGGAAACGGGAAATAAGGATTTTGTGGTGGCGTCGATCCGTAAGGTACATAGGAAGGTTGTGTGCTTTCACCAGTACTATAAGCGGATGTCGAGGGAGTACCACTATTTGGAGGAATAGGTGGATTTATGGGGGGTGCCGGTGGTGGTCCACTGATGGGTGGAGGTATAGCAATAGGATACGGCTGTTGATAAGGGGGTGGGGGGAAGTAAGGAGTGCCCCCATATGCCGACAGGTATTGAGGTGTTCCATACATCGGTGGTGGTTGGGGTTGTGGACCATGGTGTGTGGTGGCACCTATTAGTCCGTCTGTTGAGTGAGACATCCCAGGTTTGTCCTGGCCAAATGGCACAGGTTTTGGAAGATCAGGAAGTATTGTGTACAAGTATCCCGACTGTGCATAAATGAGGTCATATTGTTGAGCCTTGCTGATGGCTTCCTCTTCAGATTGTGGGAAGGTAGAAGCTACATCCTTACCAAGGAGAGCAACAAGTGATCTAAGAAACCAATCAAGACATTGCTGTTTGGTGGTTTCTGCTTTACACAAACTACGTCGCCTACGCTACTCATGAATGTGGTCGGCGGTGTGGGTGGCTAAGGTCTGTTTGAAGTTAGACAATAGTTCTAGACCGTTGTCGTGGTGGATGGGTAATTGGAAGAAAGTTAGAAATGCTTTGGCCAAGGACTCGAAAGTCGTATGGGACCCTGATTTTTCTTCGACATACCATTTGGCTGATGGGCCAGTAAGTGTGCGTTGAAATAATCGCAGTCTGACGGAATCATCCATAATTCTATTGGAAGAACACCATAGATGAAAGGTCATGACATGGTTGGC
>ML785767.1:638453-677124 GCA_009831015.1 Picea engelmannii | reverse complement strand
TACAAATTTAAGATATGTTTGAAAAATGAAACTAAGAGGGGTCCCAAAAGGGCCTTTGTCCTCTCCTAAAAGTTTTGAAATTTTTGTTTAAGGGAGATGAGATCGTTTTCGCAATCCTTTTCTGGTTCTCAAGATCGCTTGATAGCGCAAGAGAAGAGCATACTCAAGATTGTTACTTCAACTTCTAGTCCCAAATGTGAATTAGGTGTGATTAAGTATGATTGTCAACTTAGATTAAAAATCAAAGCAAGCCATCCATGAGGCAAAAAGCAAATAAGGGAAAATGATTTTTATCCACCTAAGTGCCTATGTTTGTTTGACTATCCCCTTTATAAGTTGAGGGGTCTAAGTAGTGTAGTATTTAGAGCATGCATATCATCATTCTTTAAGAAGGAAAATGACTTTCCCCACATCCCAAGACCTTACAATGTGAAATTAAGATCAAATGTGCGCCCACTAGTTCATACACAGGCGCACAGAGCGCACAGGTGCTAGCAGAATTGAGGCCTAAAGTGCATGAGCACACAGAGAGACTGTTGCACAGGTGCATGCGCGCATGATGCGCGCCTGTGGGGTGCAAAAACCACATGCCTGTGGTAAACTGCTGAGAAGAAAAATCCAGATGGATTTCTCTCAAATCTCTTGTGAATTGACTGGTTAGCAGGTTGGCAGAGGCCGGTTTGTGAACCTGCAGGTTAATGAAATCAAAAGGAAAGCAAAATGAACCGAAATGATGGAGGAATTGATACCTTATCCCCAGCGGAGTCGCCAATCTGTTTGCACTCTATTCGTCACCTTGTGAGCAAATTGAGAGTGCTTACATGCCCTGTTGGGTCTTGCAGAGCATGACAGCTGTAGTGGAAAGGGTTAGAGAAAACAAAATAAAACAATAAACAAGAATTAAACTAAAACAAACTAAAACTATGAGCATATGGAAAAAGAAATAATAAACACAAAAGACCAATATCACCAATGTTTTTAGCTGGTCTATTGATGAAATCCAAAGCACGATGAAGAAAGGGAACTGTGGTTCCTTCTTCCTCCAAAGGAAGGCTCTTGAGGCCCTCACAAACTTGCTCTCCTTATAAAAAGAAAATGATAATGATGGTGAAAGAACTCCAAGAACATTCCCTCAATGGATAGGTGAATGGCTCAATTGAGATGTTGCCAATGTGTTATTGTCAAAGAGTGAGTCCTTAACAATCTTAGCAGCATAACAATACATCAAATTCCTTGAGAAAATGATGGTTCTTCATGGCTTTTTATAGAATGGCATGGGGTGATTATGTAACTCCTTTGAGGTGTGAAAAGGCGCTCTTTAGGGATCAATTAGGTCTTTGACCAGCCTACCATGCGGATTCAGCTCAGATTTGATGTCAAATCGGCTTGGGAGCTGATCCATTAGTGGTTGGGAGGCCGAACAATTTCAATAAATGCGTCGTTTAGCAGGTGCATGGGTGTTTGCGCCCACAGCCACGCGTCGTGCGCGCATGCACGCATGGTACGTTTTTGTTCCGCGCATATGCGCGTGCCCCCAGATTCTGCAAAGCGCCCTTCAATTTTTGGTTACTTTGTATAGTTTTTGACCCTTTTGCCATGCTGTGAAATTAATCCTGTGCCATGAATGACTTCATTCCTGTTTTGATGATGCGGATTTCTTGTCGCCATGTGCGGATGAAATTTCAGTGATAACAAAGACGGTAGAATGGGAAAGTTTGACTCTTGTGTGGACAAATGAGTACTTGTTGGCTACTCAAGTACAAGGAAAGAATACAAGTGTTACAATCTAATATTGAACAAAGTTGTGGAAAGCATCAATGTAACAATTGATGAAATAGGTAGACCGCAATCAAAGGAAGAAGAAAACAAATCAATGGAACAACTTTTCAAAGAAGAAGAAGCTGAAGATGAAGTAGACGAGGAAGATGAAGAGAATCCAATAGAAACATAAGAGCAAGTTCAACACGTATCTCCAAATACACCTAGCAAACAAGTACAGAAGAATCATCCTTCAGATCAGATTATTGGAAACAAAGATGCAGGAGTTGAGACTAGAGGAAAAATCTGTTCACTAGAACAAACACACCTAGCACTCTTATCTACAATTGAACCAAACTGTTTTGAAGAAGCCAACAAGGATGAATTTTGGAATAAGGCCATGAATGAAGAATTGGATCAAATAGAGAAAAATGACACTTGGGAACTGGTTCCAAGACCAAAGAATAAGAATGTGATCGACACAAAATGGGTTTCCAGGAATAAATTAAATGAATATTGACAAGTTACAAGGAACAAAGCTAGATTGGTATGTAAAGGATATGCATAGATTGAAGGAGTCAACTTTGAAGAGACATTTTCTCTAGTTTCCAAAATGGAAGCAATCTGGTTGCTTTTAGCCTATGCATACTCCAAAAATGTTAAAGTATATTATATGGATGTAAAATCATCTTTTCTGAATGGGGAACTTCAAGAAGAAGTCTACATTGAACAACCAGAAGGATTTTAGTTGTCAGAGAACACAAATTCTGTGTGTAAATTAAAGAAGGCCTTGTATGGTCTAAAAAAACCTCCTAGAGCATGGTACTCTAGACTGGATAAGTATCTGTAGTAGGAAGGGTTCAGAAAAGGAAGTGCAGACAACAACCTCTACATCAAGGTAAGTGAAGGTAATATTTTATTAATTGAAGTTTATGTTGATGATATTATTTTTGGTAGTGATGATGACAGGTTAAGACAAAAATTTGCAAAATATATGCATAATGAATTTGAAATGTCATTACTTGGAGAACTATCATTCTTTTTGGGACTTCAAATACGTCAAAGCAACCAAGGAATCTTTATTTCTCAAACCAAGTATATCAGAGAAATGCTAAAGAGGTTCATAATGGAAGATTGAAAACCAGTTGTCACTCTTATGCAAACCAGTTGCAAGTTGTGAAAACATGATGATTCAAAGCCTACAGATCAGAGGCAGTACAAGTCAATGATTGGTAGCCTACTATATTTGACAACATCTAGACTAGATGTAATGTAGACAGTTGGACAGGTGGCACGATTTCAAACAACACCAAAGGAGTCACATGTGTTAGCAGTGAAGAGGATTTTCAAATATCTCAAAGGAACATAAGAGTTTGGATTAAGGTATCCAAAAGGAAAGGATCTATCACTTATTGCCTACATATATGCAGATTGGACAGGTTGTATTGATGACCGATGAAGCACCAGTGGAGCAACGTTCTACTTGGGTGAGTTTTTAGTATCATGGCTAAGCAAGAAGCACTCATCAATATCTTTATCTATAGCCGAGGCAGAGTATATTGCAGTAGCATCATGTTGTACACAGGTTCTTTGGATGAAACAAACTCTGACAGATATACAGGTTGAGTATAATGAGCCCATTCCAATATATTGTGATAATACAAGTGCCATCAGTATCTCGAAGAACCCGGTGATGCACTCCAAGATGAAGCACATTCCAATAAAGTATCACTTTCTATGGGAGCAAGTTGCAGAAAAGAACATTAGATTTGAGTATGTGGGCACAAAAGAACAAGTGGCGGACATCTTCACAAAACCACTTCCACGGGAATCCTTTGAATATCTTCGCTAGAGACTTGGATTTATTTCTACTCCAAAATAAATGATTTTTGAATTCTTATCTCATATGTCTTATATTTACACGAGGAAACACCATAAGAGGACAGTTCAGTTAGGGGGAGCAACCCCGTATGGAAAGATACCTTTGCCATTAATGACAAAGGCAAAGATATTTATCAGATGCATAGGACAGAGACAGAGGACATAAGCATGGTTCCAGGGGGAGCATGATTGATATGATTTCAGTATTGCATCAGAGTGTTTCCATCAATGCCAAAGGGGGAGATTGTTGATTAAGGTTGGTTGTCATTGATGTCAACCCTTGAAGAAAGCCCCATAGCACAAAGGTTGGGTAATGGACCTAAGATTGTTTGATGTAAAGATGACTCATTATTGTCTTGTCATGGTTGATAATAAGTAGAAATGGATTAACTCCAAAGTGGTCCCCTTATGGTGAAATACCTCACCGGAAGATGCTTTGTGGCTTGAGTTATCCTATAAGTATGGTTAGAGAACCCATCCTTATTTGTGGAATAATGAGATGAACACCAGTGAATTTTTTAGTGAAACTATCCTAGATGGATAATGGTTGTCATTCCATTACTAGTGGTATGTGGAATGTCACATAACTATTTTTAGAGAGGTATAAGTTGACTACTTTGATTACTTTGACTGTTTGGGGCTTCTAGATGACTCATGAGGGTTCTCGAAATTCGTAAGGCCATAAGTCTTAAACCGTGAGGAGTTATGTGACATTCCACATACCACCAAAAATGGCATAAAATGTACTATCCATCTAGAATAGTCTTATCTGCAAATATATCAAAACTCATACCATTATACATCAAACAAACTTGGGTCCATTACCCAAACCTAGGTTCTCAAACTTCACATGGCCATAACTCTCTAACCTTGATGATTCTCCAAATTCACATACCAAAGGATATCTAATCTGAATTTAAGAGAGAAGGTGGAGTAAAGATGGTTGAAATTCAAGGGAGGATAAATTCTTTTGATGATGCTTTCTAAGGTATGTTATTTACAGGTCATCTCACCATTTTCGCGATAAACGTTTTTCTATAATGATTCAGAACATGAAATTGATAGGACATTGAGAAAACATATCCAAGTAGTTGTATGCATTTAATTTTGTGGGTCCTTGTAATTTTGGAGTTACACTCCATTTAAAATATGGTTTGTGGCTAGTCCTGAAACTAGTCTAAAACAGGTGTTTCAGGTAAAAATGTCATAACTTATTCATAACAGATCCAAATTAAGTAAGAAAAAATGTGTTGGTTAAATTACAGTCTTTAGTATTCTGTGTAAAATTTATATATCCATACAACAAATATTCCGTGCGGGGCACACTCTACAAGTTCTCTCTCTAGAATAAGACAAAATTCAACAAGGTATGTCATTTTTGCTATAACTCATTTTCTGAGAGGTTCCAAGTAGTGTCACTCGGAGGAATTGTATAAACAAAACTAAAGAACATTGTGTAATATTTTCATATCTTTATTCATTACATGTACATAGTTATGATTATTTCACGTTAGGGTTGTTGACTAGTCCAAAATTAGTCATGTGAGACTAAAGAAAAGTTTGATGAAAATGATAGTCTCTTGTTGTTAAAGTTAAGGAAGGTTTGCAGGTTTGTGATCATATACACCAGGTCTATTACAAAGTTACAAATCAGATTTGGATGATGAAATTGATGAGGTGCTTTGGTTGAGGTACATGTGGGGTACACGGTTGAGACAAGTAATTGATGAGTTGGTACATACATGAAGTGTATAGTTGATGATGTTGGTACATATTGATGAGTAGTTGATACATGATTGGTACATACTTGGTACATGGATGGAGGCACTTTTTAGTATTATTGTTGACACATGGTTTATGGATGATGTAGCATACTTGTATTGGTATATTATTAGAATCATATATTGATCTTGGCGATGATTATGAGTTGTTGTGTTATGCTTGGTTGATGCACATCTTTGAGAGTCGTCTTGGTGATTGATCTTGGTGAGTAGATTTGATTTGGTTGATAAGATTGATGAGACAGGTTGTTGTGATAGGTTGTTTGGACAGGTTGTTGTGACATGTTATTTGTACAGGTTTGGTAAATGGTTGATGCACTTGTTCATGCTACAGGTTGAGTTACAGGTTGGTTCATGGTTAATGCACTTGTTTGTGGTACATTTTGACTACAGGTTGTTTGGTATAGGTTGACGCAAGGTTGATGCACTTTTTTATGGTACAATTTGATTACAGGTTGAGGTACAAGTTGATGCATTATTGATGCACGATTCAGGTTATTGGTATAGGTTGTTTGGTGTTGGTTGATTGGTACATGTTTACAGTAGTATATCTCACATTGACAGTGTTACAGTGGTTCCATAATTATACTTCTATGTCAAGGTGGTTGGACGGGTCAAGGACAGGTGGTTGTAGCCACCTTCTGGTTGTAGCTGGAGAACATAGGGGGTTGTAGCCTCCTTCTGTTTGTAGCCAAAGAATTGGGCAGTTGGAGCTTCCTTCATGTTGTAGGCTGATAAACTAGGGGGTTGGAGCCTCCTTCTAGTTGTAGCTGGAAAACAAAGGAAGTTGGTGCTTCCAATGAATGTAATTCTTAAAGACATATAAGAAAAATCATTCTGTGGTTTTCTCCTCCTTTGGGTTTCCACGTAACACACTGGTGTACTGTGTATGTGTGTGATTACTCATTTGTTCATTGTTTATTTACTCTTCAACTATTGGGTGATAATGATACATTGATATAACACTCGCATTTTATGGTGAAAAATGATTAAATTTCTCTATTACTGATTCACCCCCCCCTCTCAGTAATCCAACAATTGGTATCAGAGTGGGTTCATTCCAAAAACAGTTTAACCACTAGAAGGAGACCATGGATTATTATGATAATGAGGTACCAATGTTTAATGGTCATAACAGTTTTAAGTATGAGATGCAGAGCATAAAGACGAAAGTATTTTGATAGTCACGGGGACATTATATTTTTCTATCAGTTGTTACAGGATATTATAGTTCAAAAAGGGAAAAGACTATAGCCAAGAAGGAATTGAAGAAGAATAAGAAAATAGTAATGGATTTCATCTCGGAAGGATTACCTAATCCGGTAAGAGAAAAGGTTGGTAAATTTTCATTGGCCAAAGAACTCTGGGATAAGTTACATGACATATATTCTTCACCCATCAGAGATTCAAAAAATGCCAAAGAAGATGCAGATATAGAACAAGAAGAAAGATGCTCATCATGTGAGACAGATTTAGAAGAGGAAGAGTATGAAGAAGAAAAAATTGATTATAGTGAAAAATTGATCTGTGAAATTGAATTTCTAAAGATATAAAGAGAAGAAAAAAAGTAATCCAAGAAAGAATTGATGAATAAAAAGGAAAGTGTTCAAGGTTCCGAAAAATATCAGAAGGTCATCAAGAATTTAAGAGATCAACTGGAAGAGGCCAAAAGAATTGAAGAAACTATAGAATATCAAAAGAAATGTTTAGAAGCCAACATAGTAGCACAAAAGGAAGAAGTAGAAAAAAGATAAAATATATTGATGGATCATCTCAAGGAAATAACCAATGACTTAAAACAACTTGAGGAAGAGTTTGGTCAAGAAGAGAGAATACTGGAAGAATAAATAATTACATTGAAAATCCAACTTGAAGAAGCAAAGAGAACATAAGAGGTCATGAAGCCTCATATAACGAATAAAGAAGAATAGGTTGAGAATCTTGAAGAAGAAGTTGTCACACTAAGATTGAAAATCGTCAAGCTCAACAAGGATGTTGAAGAGAGAGAAACATCCACATCAGTTATAGAGAATGAAGAGAAGCACTCTACATTGCTAGAAAAGAAGCATGAAGAATATAGAAAGAGTTATGCAGAAGTACTCAAAGGAATGAATCATGGTCAACCATAATCTAAGAAAACTAATAAAGATACATCTTCAAGAAGACCATCCATTTTCAAGCCACAAATAAGATTCAATCATGATCATGATCAATCAAGGATGAAATTCAAAAGGACTACACCACAAATAAGATCATTCACTCCTAGGTATGCAAATTTATTTTATGGTTATTGTTTTTATTGTACTAACTTTGGACATAAGTTTGCAGATTGTAGAGATTTTAAAAGAAATGTTCAAGCAAGAAATGCCTATGTGGTCCCACGTAACATTGAATGTTACAAATGACATAACTATGGACACATAGCTTGTGATTGTAGAAGCATGATCGATACTTCCATGAAAGATAACACTGATATAAGATATAATAAAGTATGGATAAGAAAATAGGAAGAACAGGTGAAGAAAGACCAAGTCCTAGAGATCGCAAGATTGGAAATAAAACGAGATGAAGAAAAATATATAGCGAAAAAGAAGGATGTCAAATATAGAAATGTTTGGAAAATAAAAGAAAGAAAGGAAGGAAAAGTAAATAAGGAACATGTTCAAGATAATTTACTTTTAGGTATTGTAGTGAAAGATGAATCCATAGAGAGAAAGAAAGAAGTTAGAGCTGAGAGAGATGATGAATCTACCAATGAAGATGATGATAAATACACATCAGAGCAGGAATTGTTCTAATCCATTTGGCTTAGAGACTCCCAAGTAATATGAATATTAGACAGGGGAGTCTATGAGATAGATGTGACAAACCAAAGAACCATCCTTCTATAATTTTGCAGAGTTTGAGAAGACAGATCCATAGTAGTGAGTTAGAAGAAGTACATTTTGATAGATTAATCCAGACTTCATGATAGTATAGTGATAAATGGGTCAACATTATGAACAATTGCGCAAGTAGAGTCTTGGAAAATATGGACATAGATGGATTTTTAAGAATACTTAGCAGTTTTGGACAGATATATGAAAGTGGACGAGAGCATGGATTCATAGATTGGTTCAGAGACAAAGGAACATTATTGTAATGGATGATAATTACATAGGAAATGAATCTAACAATGCTAATGGATTCCAAATTGACAGATATTTTTTGGACACATGCAGTGCATACAACAGTTCACATTCAAAACAGAATAATGTTCATAAACAACAATGAAAAAATTCCCTACGAACTATGGAAATGAAGTGCAGACTGTTGATTAAGGTTGTTTGTCATTGATGTCAACCCTTGAATAAAGCCTCGTAGCACAAAGGTTTGGTAATGGACCCAATATTGTTTGATGTAAAGATGACTCATTATTTTCTTTTCATGGTTGATAATAAGTAGAAATGGATTAACTCTAAAGTGGTCCCCTTATGGTGAAATCCCTCACGGGAAGACGCTTTGTGGATTGAGTTATCCTAGAAGTATGGTTAGAGAACCCATGCTTATTTGTGGAATAATGATATGAAAGCCAGTGAATTTCTTAGTGAAACTATCCTAGATGGATATTTTTTTTCATGTAATTTTTGGTGGTATTTGGAACGTCACATAAATCCTCACGGTTAGAGAGTTATGGCGATGAGAAGTTGGAGAACCCAGGTTTGGGTAATGGACCCAAGTTTGTTTGATGGATAACGATATGAGTTTTGATGTATTTTCAGGTAATACTATTCTATATGGATATTTCATGCCATTCCATTTCTAGTGGTATGTGGAACGTCACATAACTCCTCATGGTTTGAGAGTTATGGCCTTACGAAGTTGGAGGACCCTCATATGCCATCTAGAAGCCCCAAAAGGTCAAAGTAGTGAAAGTGGTTTAAGAGATTTTAAAAGGTAAATAATAAAGTGAAATGATGAGTGTACTATAATTCAAAGTGAATACAAAATAAATTAATTCAATAATAAATTAAATGGATAAATTAGAAGTGGGTTAACCCTAAAATAAGGAAAGTGGACAAAGTGACCTAGAAGATGTTTTTAAGGAAGCTACTTGGAGAGTATAAATAAGAGGAGAGGCTCTCTCATTTAAGACAAACTTGAGAATATTGAATACCTATAGGTTTCTGAGGTAACCAAAGGATATCTAAGTCTAATTTCTAAGGAAAGTGAAGAAAAGAAGGTCAGAATTCAAGGAAGGATAAATTCTTTTGATGATGCTTTCTAAGGTATGTTTTTTTCAGGTCATCTCACCATTTTCGAAATAATGTTTTTTCTATAATGGTTCGGACCGTGAAATTGATATTCCATTGAGGAAACATATCCAAGTATCTATGGTAAAAAAATTATCTTCTGGGTCGTTGTGTTTTTGGATATACACTCCGTGGAAAATAGGGTTTGTGGCTTGTCCTGAAACTAGTCAAAAACAGGTGTTTCGGGTAAAAACGTCATAAATTCTTCATAACATATACAAATTTAGTAAGAAAAAATGTGTTGGTTAGAGTACAGTCTATATTATTCTATGTAATAGTTTCATATCAATTCAAAAAATATTCCGTGCGGGGCACGCTCTACAAGGTCTCTCTCTAGAATAAGTCATAATTAAGAAAGGTGTGTCATTGTTTCCATAACTCCTTTTATGAGAGGTTCCAAGTAGTGACACCTGGAGGAATTGTATAAAATACACTGAAGAACATTGTGTACCAATTTCATATCTTTATTCATTACATGTACAAAGTTATGATTATTTGAAGTTAGGGTTGTTGACTAATCCAAAACTAGTCTTGTGAGACTAAAGAAACGTTTGATGAAAATGATAGTGTCTTGTTGCTAAAGTTAAGGAATGTTTGCAGGTATGTGATAATATAAACTAGGTCTATTACAGAGTTACAAATCATATTTGGATGATGAAATTGATGAGGGCTTTTGGTTGAGGTACAAGTTGGGTACATGGTTGAGATAAGTAGTTGATGAGTTGACACATACATGAGGTGTATAGTTGATGATGTTGGTACATATTGATGAGTCATTGTTAATTATTACTTGATACATGATTGGTACATACTTGGTAAATGGTTGGTTGCACTTTTTTATGGTACAGGTTGATTACAGATTATTTGGTACAGGTTGGTGCATGGTTGATGCACTTGTTTATGGTACATGTTGATTACAGGTTGAGGTACACGTTGATGCATGGTTCAGTTTTATTGGTACATGTTTACAACGGTATATCTCACAGTGATAGTGTGACAGTGGTTCCATCATTCTACTTCTACTTTAGGGTGGTTGGACGGGGAAAGTACAGGTGGTTGTAGCCACATTACGGTTGTAGCCAGAGAACATAGGGGGTTGTAGCCTCCTCCTGGTTGTATCTAGAGAATTGGGGAGTTGGAGCTTCCCTGAGGTTATAGCCTGAGAAACTAGGGGGTTGGAGACTCCTTCCAATTGCAGCTGGAAAACAAAGGAAGTTGGTGCTTCCAATCAATGTAATTCTTCTAGACATATAAGATAAAGTGTTCCGTGGTTTTCTCCCGATTTGGGTTTCCACGTAAAACACTAGTGTATTGTGTATGTGTGTGATTGTTCATTTCTTATTGCTCATTATTGGATAATAATTCTTCATTGATATAACCCTTGGATTATTTGGAGAAAAATGATAATAATTACGCTATTACTGATTCACCCCCCTCTTAGTAATCCAACAATTGGTATCAGAGAAGGTTCCTTCAGAAATCAGTTTAACCACTCAAAGGTAGATCATGGAGAGTACCAACTCATATAAAAATGGAATACCACACTTTGATGGACAAAAGTATGCTTTTTGGAGCATAAAGATGAAGACATATATACAAGCACAGGGGTTTGAAATTTGACAATCAATTGTAGCTCGATACACAGTACCAACAGTTCCACCAACAAATGACAAATAAATGAAACTTGGTTAGAATAATTCCAAAGCTACAAATGCACTTTTTAATAGTCTCAGTGAAACAATATTCACCAAGGTTGCACATTGTAAATCTGCCAAAGAGATTTGGGACAAACTTCGAAATATTTATGAAGGAGATACAAAAGTCAAAGTAACAAAACTTCAAACTTATAGAGGTCAGTTCGAACAACTAAAAATGAAGGAAGATGAGAATATTGTAGCCTACTTCTTAAGAGTTGATGAAACGATGAATGCAATCATAGGATTGGGAGAAGAAATCGAAGAATCTGTAATTGTTCAAAAGATACTAAGATCTCTTCCTATGAGATTCAATCCTAAGATATCAACACTAGAAGAAATATCGGATCTGAAATCAATAAGCATGGACGAACTGCATGGAATCTTAAGAGCATATGAAATGAGAACTGAACAGGAAAATCTAGATGTAAAATAAGCAGCCTTCAAAGCATCCAAAAGATCAAAGAAAAAGAAAAAGGAACAAGAAGAATATAGCAACAACAACGACATCTCGGAAGATGATGAAGAACTGGCCAACTTCATCAAAAGACTGAACAAGGGAACCAATGGTAGGTATAGAGGTAATCTTCCTTTAATTTGTTTTAATTGTGATGGTATTGGTCATTTTACTAACAAATGTCTTCATAAGAAAGAGAGAAATGATGAAGGTTACTCAAAAGGAAAACACACATATAAAGGCAAAAAAACTAGAAAGAAAGATTTCAAGAAAATCTTATGCATCAAAGAAGACATATCATCATCAGATGAAGATGAAATTAGTGACAGTGAAATAGGAAGAGTTCTATTCATGGAAGTAAAATATTCAGACAAACAAGACTCTAAAGAAGAATATGAAGAAGTCGATGAAGGATATGAAGAAGTCGAAGATGAAATTAAAGAGGCATAAGTTGACTATCGAGAAGAATTAATGTGTTCCATAGAAGTTATCAAAAGAGAAAAGAAGAAAAATAAGAAACTACAAGCAGAACTAGACAAGAAAAACAACACTCGAGAACTAGAACAAATGGTCACAAGATTGAAGGTTCAAATAGAAGAAGATAAAAGAATTGAAGAAGAACTCAAGGAACAACTAGAAGAGAAGGAAAAGATCATTGGAAACTTGGAAGTAAATATTGTCACACTAAGAAAGGATATTCTAAAGAAAAATATGCAGAATAGATCAATAGTTATGGATGACATTATCAATAGTCAAAAATCTCATCTTGACAAGTTTGGACTTGGATACAATTAGATAGAAAAGGGATCAAGCTCCGAAACTACAGAGCAAGAAACAAATCCAAAAAGCTATGCATAAACAATCAAAGGGTATAGAAAGATGTACAAGGAACATTACAGGGACACTCCTCCACCGAGAAGATCCAGATTTCAGAATTAACAACATACAGATAGGCCTCAATAAGAAGAAGGATTCATAAGAGAACCTTCTTTCAAAAGATCTTCAACTCCCAGGTATCAAAATATATTTCTTGATTTATGTTATGCATGTAATAATTTTGGACATAAAGTTGTGAATTGCAGAGCTAACAACAGGAACAATAACAACTTTGAGAGACATACACAAAGGGGTTACTTAAGAATACCTAGTGAAACACAAAGAAGAAATTTCAATAGGTTTGAATCTTTGGGCACTGAAGTGGAATGTTACAAATGTAACAATTTTGGACATGTGGTCAAAAATTGTAGAATGATATTCCCTCCTAAAGAACCTCAACAGAATAAAAACAGTCACAGACAAGAACCTTAGAAAATGACATGGATAAGAAAGAAAGATCAGTATAGCAATGAAGAATGCACAGTCTCTCTACAAGTTAAGCATAGGAAACATGGTTGGTATGTTGACAGTGGATGTTCGAAACACATGACAGGTGATAGAGACAAATTTCTTACATTGTTAAAGGAAATAAATGGATCAGTCTCCTTCGGAAATGATAATTCAGCCAAAATCATTGGAGAAGGCACAGTGCAAATTGGGAACAAGAATAAAAAGACACAAAATGTTCTACTGGTAGAAGATATGAAACATAATCTTCTAAGTGTGAGTCAAATGTGTGACCAAGGACATAAAGTTACTTTCGATTCACAAAAGTGTGAAATAAGAAGAGAAGGTTCAGGGAAATTGGTGGGTACAGCTGTAAGAACTTCAAACAACATATATGTGTTAAGTGAAATTGGAAATGAAAAGTGTTTTCCAAGAAAAGAAGATGAAAGTTGGCTATGGCACAGAAGAATGGGTCACATGCATTTTGGTAACCTTGTCAAAATCAACAAAAGAGAAGCAGTCATAGAAATGCGCCAGATCATGAAACCAACCAACAGTTTATGCAAGCATTGTGAACAAGGAAAGCAAACAAAAACCAGGTTCAAATAAAAGGAATATTCAGCAACAAGACCACTGGAAATTGTGCATACTGGTCTAGTTGGACAAACTACAACAAAGGGATTAAAAGGTGAGAGATACTTTATGTTATTAGTTGATGATTATACAAGAATGATTGCAGTTTGTTTTCTTGAGAACAAGTCAGAATCTTTTGAAAACTTCAAGATCTACAAGGAAATGGATGAAAATGAGATGGTTTCAATAATCAAATGCTTGAGATCTGATAATGGAGGAGAGTTCACTTCAAAGGAATTTATGGACTACTGCAACAGTCATGGAATAAAAAGACAATTCTCCATTGCTAGGACACCTCAACAAAATGGAGTTGTTCAAAGAAAGAACATGTCAATACATGAAATGGCTCGAACAATGCTAATGGATTCCAAATTGATAGATATATTTTGGACACAGGCAGTGCATACAACAATTCACATTCAAAATAGAGTAATGCTCAGAAAAAACACTGATAAAACTCCCTACGAGCTATGGAAAGGAATACCATTAAATGTGAAACACTTCAGATTTTTTGGAAGCAAATGCTACATCAATAGAGAAGATGGAAGAATGGGAAAGTTTGACTCTCGTGTGGAAAAAGGAGTACTTGTTGGCTACTCAAGTACAAGGAAATCATACAAGTGTTACAATATAAGATTGAACAAAGTTGTGGAAAGCATCAACGTAACAATTGATGAAACAAGAAGACCACAATCAAAGGAAGAAGAAAACAAATCAATGGAACAACTTTTCAAAGAAGAAGAAGCAAAAGATGAAGTAGAAGAGGAATATGAAAAGAATCTGACAGAAACATAAGAAACATTTCAACAAGTATCTCCAAAGACACCTAACAAACAAGTACAAAAGAATCATCCTTTAGATCACATTATTGGAAACAAAGATGCAGGAGTTGAGACTAGAAGAAAAATCCGTTCAGCAGAACAAACACACCTAGCACTCTTATCTACAATTGAACCAAATTGTTTTGAAGAAGCCAACACGGATGAATTTTGGAATAAGGCCATGAATGAAGAATTAGATCAAATAGAGAAAAATGACACTTGGGAACTGGTTCCAAGACCAAAGAATAAGAATGTGATCGACACAAAATGGGTTTTCAGGAATAAATTAAATGAAGATGGACAAGTTACAAGAAACAAAGATAGATTGGTATGTAAATGATATGCACAGATTGAAGGAGTTGACTTTGAAGAGACATTTGCTCCAGATGCCAAAATAAAAGCAATCTGGTTGCTTTTAGCCTATACATGCTCCAAAAATGTTAAAGTATATCAGATGGACATAAAATCATCTTTTCTGAATGGGGAACCTCAAGAAGAAGTCTACATTGAACAACCTGAAGGATTTCAGTTGTCAGAGAATGAAAATTATGTGTGTAAATTAAAGAAGGCCTTGTATGGTCTAAAAAAACCTCCTAGAGCATGGTACTCTAGACTGGATAAGTATCTGCAGTAGACAGGGTTCAATAAAGGAAGTGCAGACAACAATCTCTACATCAAGGTAAGTGAAGTTAATATTTTATTAATTGAAGTTTATGTTGATGATATTATATTTTGTAGTGATGATGACAGGTTAAGCAAAAAATTTGAAAAATGTATGCAAAATGAATATTAAATGTCATTACTTGGACAACTATCCTTCTTTGTGGGACTTCAGATATATCAAAGAAACCAAGGAATCTTTATTTATCAAACCAAGTACATCAGAGAAATGCTAAAGAGGTTCAGAATGGAAGATTGAAAACTAGTTATCAGTCCCATGCAAACCAATTGCAAGTTGAGCAAAGATGATGATTCAAAGCCTACAGATCAGAGGAAATACAGGTCAATGATTGGTAGCCTAATATATGTGACAAAATCTAGATCAGATGTAATGCAGGCAGTTGGATAGGTGGGACGATTTCAAACAGAACCAAAGGAGTCACATGTGTTAGCAGTGAAGAGTATTTTCAAATATCACAAAGGAACAAAAGAGTTTGGATTATGGTAGCCAAAAGGAAAGGATCTATCACTTATTGCCTACACATATGCAGATTGGGCAGGTTGTATTGATGACCAACGAAGCACCAGTGGAGCAACATTCTACTTGGGTGAGTGTTTAGTATCATTGCTAAGCAAGAAACAATCATCAATATCTTTATCTACAGCCACGACAGAGTATATTGCAGCAACATCATGTTGTAAACAAGTTATTTCGATGAAACAAAATCTGACAGATATACATGTTGAGTATGATGAGCCATTCCAATATATTGTGATAATAGAAGCACCATCAGTATCTTGAAGAACCCGGTGATGCACTCCAAGATGAAGCACACTCCAATAAAGTATCACTTTCTATGGTAGTAGGTTGCAGAAAAGAACATCAGAGTTGAGTATGTGGGCACAAAAGAACAAGTGGAAAACATCTTCACAAAACCACTTCCACGAGAATCATTTGAATATCTTCGCCAGAGACTTGGATTTATTTCTACTCCAAAATAAATGTTTTTTGAATGCTTATCTTATATTTCTTAGATTTACACGAGGAAGCACCATAAGAGGATAGTTCAGTTAGGGGGAGCAACCCTGGATGGAAAGATATGTTTTCCATTGACGAAAAAGGTGGAGAGATTTATCAGATGCAAAGGACAAAGACATAGGACATAGGCATGGTTCCAGGGGGAGACTGATTGATATGAGTTCAGTATTGCATCAGAGTGTTTCCATCAATGCCAAAGGGGGATATTATTGATTAAGGTTGGTTGTCATTTATGTCAACCCTTGAAGAAAGCCCCGTAGCACAAAGGTTGGGTAATGGACCTAAGATTGTTTGATGTAAATATGACTCATTCTTTTCTTGTCATGGTTGATAATAAGTAGAAATGGATTAACTCCAAATTGGTCCCCTTATGGTGAAATCCCTCACGGGAAGACGCTTTGCGGATTGAGTTATCCTAGAATTATGGTTAGATAACTCATGCTTATTTGTGGAATAATGAGATGAAAACCAATGAATTTTTCAGTGAAACTATCCTATATGTATAGTTCTTTTCATTCCATTTCCGGTGGTATGTGGAACGTCACATAACTCCTCACGGCTAGAGAGTTATGGCCATGAGAAGTTGGATAAACTAGGTTTGGGTAATGGACCCAAGTTTGTTTGATGGATAACGGTATGAATTTTGATATATTTTAAGGTAATACTATTCTATATGGATATAAAATGTCATTCCATTTCTGGTGGTATGTGAAATGTCACATAACTCCTCACGGTTTGAGAGTTATGGCCTTACGAAGTTGGAGGACCCTCATATGTCATCTAGAAGCCCCAAAAGGTCAAAGTAGTTAAAGTGGTTTAAGAGATTTCAAAAGGAAAATAATAAAGTGAGATGATGAGTGTACTATAATTAAAAGTGAATACAAAATAAATTAATTCAATAATAAATTTAATGGAGAAATTAAAAGTGGGTTAACCCTAAAATAAGGAAAGTGGGCAAAGTGACCTAGAAGATGTTTTTAAGGAAGCTACTTGGAGAGTATAAATAAGAGGCAAGGCTCTCTCATTTAAGAAAAAACTTGAGAATATTGAATACCTATAGTGGTATGAGGTAACCAAAGCATATCTAAGCTTAATTTCAGAGGAAAGTGAAGAAAAGAAGGTCGGAATTCAAGGAAGGATAAATTCTTTTGATGATGCTTTCTAAGGTATGTTTTTTTCAAGTCATCTCACCATTTTTGCAATACCTTTTTTCTAGAATGATTCAGACAATGAAATTGATATTCCATTGAGGAAAAATATCCAAGTATTTTTGGTAAAAAATTCATCTTGTGCGTCGTTGTATTTTTGGAGTTACACTCCGTGGAAAATAGGGTTTGTGGCTAGTCCTAAAACTAGTCAAAACCAGGTGTTTCATGTAAAAACATCATAACTTCTTCATAAAAGATCCAAATTCAGTAAGAAAAAATGTTTTGGTTAGCGTACAGTCTATAGTATTATGTGTAACAATTTCAGATCAATTCAACAAATATTTCGTGTGGGGCACGCTCTACAAGGTTGCTCTCTAGAATAAGCCAAAATTCAACAAGGTGTGCCATTTTTGCCATAGCTCCTTTTTTGAGGAATTGCATAAAACACACTGCATAAAATTTTGTATCATTTTCAGATATTTATTCGTTACAGGTACAAAGTTATGATTATTTCAATTTAGGGTTGTTGACTAATCCAAAACTAGTCTTGTGAGACTAAAGAAACGTTTGATGAAAATGATAGTCTCTTGTTGTTAAATTTAAGGAAGGTTTACAGGTATGTGATCATATACACTAGGTCTATTACAGAGTTACAAATGATATTTGGATGATGAAATTGATGAGGGATTTTGGTTGAGGTACAAGTTGGGTACATGGTTGAGACAAGTAGTTGATGAGTTGGCACATACATGAGGTGTATAGTTGATGATGTTGGTACATATTGATGAGTCATAGTTGATGAGTACTTGACACATGATTGATACATAATTGGTACATAGTTGGTTGCACTTTTTTATGGTACAGGTTGATTACAGATTGTTTGGTACAGGTTGGTGCATGGTTGATGCACTTGTTTATGATACAGGTTGATTACAGGTTGAGGTATAGGTTGATGCATGGTTCAGGTTTATTGGTACATGTTTACAAAGGTATATCTCACAATGGCAGTGTGACAGTGGTTCAATCATTCTATTTCTACTTTAGAGCAGTTGTACGGGGAAAGGACAAGTGGTTAGCCACCTTCCGGTTGTAGCCAGTGAACATAGGGGGTTGTAGCCTCCTTCTGGTTATAGCCAAAGAATTAGGGAGTTGGAGCTTCCCTCAGGTTGTAGCTTGAGAAACTAGGGGGTTGGAGCCTCCTTCCATTTGCAGCTAGAAAATAGAGGAATTTGGTGCTTCCAATGAATGTAATTCTTCAAGACATATAACATAAATAATTCTGTGGTTTTCTCTCGATTTGGGTTTCCACGTAAAACATTGGTGTACTGTGTATGTGTGTGATTGTTCATTTCTTATTGATCATTATTGGATAATAATTCTACATTGATATAACACTTGGATTATTTGGAGAAAAAGGATTATAATTACACTATTACTGATTCACCCCCCTCTCAGGAATCCAACACAGACAACAACCTCTACATCAAGGTAACTCAAGGTAGTATTTTATTAATTGAAATTTATATTGATGATATTGTTTTTGAAAGTACTAAGGACAGGTAAAGAAAATATTTTTCAAAGGATATGCAGAATGAATTTGAAATGCCATTACTTGGAGAACTATCCTTCTTTCTGGGTCTTCAGATATGTCAAAGAAACCAATGAATTTTTATTTCTCAAATTAAGTATATTAGATAAATGATAAAGAGGTTCAGAATGGAAGATTGCAAACTAGTTACCCATCCTATGCAAACCAGTTGCATGTTGGGAAAATATGATGATTCAAAGTCTACAGATATCATGACATAAGAGGTGAAGGAAACCATGTGCCTGAGTGGCATAATCAGGGACAAAGCGGCGTAAAAAGTTAGCTTTGCCTTGTAAACTTTGCAACTGACTTAAATTCCGGGGAGGAGAATTTCCATGATGGCTTGGACCTTGAGTGGGTCTAATGTGATGTCGTGTTGGCACATGATGAACTAATGTAGGCGTTCAACGGTGATGCAAAATACACACTTGAGGGGATTCAAGCTGATATTGTACTGACGACACCTATGAAATACAATGCGTAAGTCATCAAGGTGTTGAGTGCATTTCTTAGATCGAGCGGTGAGATCGTCCAAGTAGGTGAGAATGATGTGGGCCAGATCATGAAAAATTTATGTCATGGCGCATTGAAAAGTGGCTCCAGTGTTCTTGAGGCCAAAAGGCATGACACTATATGAAAAACTACTCCAAGGGGTAGTGAATGCGGTAAGGAAAAAGATTCATGGCCAACATAATCATCGATAATTTGGTTGAAAAAGGGCATTGGAAAATTGTCTTTGGGACAAGCATGATCGAGATCGTGAAAGTTTGTAGAGACGCGGATAATGCCCCATTTTTCGTTAACGGGGATGGGGTTGGAGACCCATGATGTATATGTGATGGGGTATATGAACCCAACAACCTATAATTTTTCAATCTCCGCTTTGATGACTACCACTTTGGATGGGTGTAATGGATGCTGCTTTTGTCATACAGGTGGGATATTGGGCCATGTGTCTATACGATGTTAGACAATAGAGGAATCAAGGCCAGGCATCTATATGTATGACTAGGAAAAAATGTCCCGGTATTCCTGGAAGAGAGCTTTGTAAGCGATGGGTTCTTCAGGGGAGCATGTGGCGACAATGGTGATTTCTTCTATGATGCCAGGTTTGATGGAAATATCAATTTTGACGGTGGGGGAAATGTTGGCCATATTTCCTTCTTACAACACGTTGAGGGTAGGGATAGGGTTTTTGAACCAATCTATATGCCCTGAGGGAGAAAATATTTTGTTTCAATTGCGTATATGGGGACTTGTTTGGGAGGCGTAGAGGCTTCTTATGAAAGAAACAATGCTCTGTGATGGAGAGGATCCCATGGGAAATCGAGGGAAGTTAATTCCTCGAGGATGTCTTCGTTGTAGTGGAACTGTAGAGAATATAGTGGATCTAGGGGAATAGCTTTGGGGAGTATCACTGTGTTGTTATCTTCTGGTGAAGAGGTAGGGGGAATGACACAAGGGGGTTGCACGAGTTCACTCGACATAAACCAAATATCGAGATACTATGAGTTAAAAATGGTAGTCGGGCGTAAAATTTCCGTGGGGAAATGAACTGGAGAATTGGGGGGATTTGGCGATAAATCCTCATATAAACTATCTAAGAACCATGGGGGAGTCGAGAGTACCTCAGGCTCAGGGAAAAAGATATAAACCATATCCGGAGAGGGGGTAGGGGGGACTACTAGCGTCACCGGAGGTGGGGTGATGGTAGAATTGTGAAGAGGGGCCAATTGACAATGCATATATTCAATGATCACAAGACATTGCTATGTGAAATGATCGAGTGATTCACATAGAGTACAAGGACATCACATACATTCATTGAAATAGGTTGTGACATAGTGGATGTCAGTGACATGTGTGTGAGATGATGCGGGTGGGAGGGGTTCTTGCTGAAAGCTCTGGTGTATAGCTTCTAGCGTCTGTCGAAAGTGAGGTAGAGTAGGGAAATGGTGGGTGTAATGGCCATATTTTGAACAAATGGCACATGCGAATTTGGTCTGCAGGCCTTTGCCTCCTGTAGAGGATTTAATGGTAGCATTAGGTGAACTAGATGAAGTGACAGGTGGTGTCGTTTCTCAAGGATGTTGGATTAGATTACGGAGCTCGGGGAGAGATGGGAACTTATTGGTGGGGTGTCCATCTTTCTCGCATAGTGCACAAGGAGGTTGAACTCGTGGTGGAAGTAGAGCGGTGAGCTCTTTCTTATTCCATATTTCCCCAGCTGTAGCAGTGGTGCTAGTGAGTGGGATTGTGGGTGGTGTAGTGGGAGTAAGTATGGGAATCTGCATCGGGATTCCTTCTGTTTGGGGAGGAAGGGATTCTTGAGGGACCATCTTAGGTGGATGTAGATACCATACTAGAATTTCTTGTACCATATTGGGAAGGGTAAGCATTACATCTACCTGGAAAGCTTGTACACCCGGAGGGGGGTAAAAGAAGGGGATTTGAGTGATGGATTGGGGGACTGTCTCCCAAACTAGAATGTGGCCCTGGGGGAGGGTATAATCAGGAGCAAGGGAAGCTGGAGGGTTCTCAAGGGATTCCTAAGGAAGGAGCTCTGTGACTAGTGGGATGTCAAATAGTAATGAAGACTCTGTGGGAGGAAGGGTATCTCCAATTTTTGTTCCATTGGATGAGATGACACATACTTGTGCTAAGGGATGTATGAGCGGAGGTGATCCACGGTATGTTCCTAGAAAGGATGTGTCTTTGAAAATTCCGGGACCCATTTCAATGAGTGGGTAAGCCTCAGGATTAGTGTGAACAAAGGGTAGGGTATTATCGATGTTGGAGGAAGGGTTGGGCTCGTAATGCGACACTTGGTCGATAGTGACAATCTTCCCATTGCGGGGGAACATCATTGTGTGAAACACAGAAGAGGCTATATCCTTCATCGCATACATATAGCTACACCCAAATAAAATGTTGTAATCAAGAAGAGCGTTGATAAATTCAATGTCAATGAGGATAGTTTTTCCCTCGAGTTCAATGGGGACATTTTGAAAGAGCCCTTCAGGAGAGGATGGTCATCCATCATAAGCTCTCAAAGTGATGGTTGATGGTATGAGCTTGGGAGAACCCATTTTCTACCATACAGCTTTAGACATGATTCATGTGGATGCACTTTCATCAATGATGCAACGATGAACTGTGATGTTCCTGATTTTAACCGGTATTTGGAAAGCGACCAGAGCGGGGAGATGGGGTTCCCCACTATGAAGATCAAATGTGATGAAGCGAGTGTCAGCAGGGTCGACTGTCCCCAAGGAGGAAAGTAACGAATTCCATTGAGTAGTAAAGGTTTGAAGGTCTTCCAAAACTGACATGGTAGCAGGGGATTGGGACAAATCATCGACTAAACTATAATTGTGTGTTGCCCTAGCCCGAGGGTTGTTGACATTCCGTCATAATGGGATGTGAGGAATGTGAAGGGGTGGTTCAGTATTAGGGAGATGGATCATCAAAGGTGATCCAATTGTGACTGGGGCTACTTTCGAGGTAGTGGGAGTGTGTAATATACTAGATATAAAATGTATGCAGAACAAAAATAAAATGGTAGAAATGGCAGAATAACAACAATATAACCAGAACATTCACCACAATAGCACTGAAATGATATGAGAATAATAACAAAAATAGCACTTTGAATATGAAAGAAATGTTCACGAGCCTCTTCGAGGGGGCAACCTCTAGTTGAGCAGAGCTCTATTACAATAATATCCAAGATAGGGTTCTAATACCCTCGACTTCTATTTATACTAAAAAGAAGCATCTAGAGGAAGATCCTTCTAGAAGCAGAAGATTTTATTAGTTCTTCTTACATCCGCCTTATTCTATTTTATTGAAAGGCCTTATTAATATTGACCTTTATTACATTCGAATATATTGTTCTACCTATGTGCAGGTTAGGACCCTAACATGTCCGCCCCCTTAAAAACAACCTTGTCCTCAAGGCTTGAGATGAGGAAATTGCTGCAGAATGGTAGTTGGTTCCCAAGTGGCATATGCTGCAGTTGTATCTTTCCACTAGACAAACACTTCCTTGATGGTTCTCTGATGTAGGCAACGCTCACGCTGGTCCAAAACTGCTTCTGGTTGTAGCCAAATGGATCCTTCTTCAACTAACTCTGGAAGGTTGGTTTGAATTTGGCACTTAGCTCCAATCACCTTCTTTAAGCATGAAACATGAAAAACATGATGTAGCTTCGAATGGCTAGGCAAAGCTAACTGATAGGCAACTTATCCCACATGCTTGATAACGGTATAAGGACCATAAAATTTGGGCGCTAGCTTCTAACAATGCTCGGCCTTGAGGGAATTTTTCTTGTAAGGTTGCATTCGAAGAAACACCTGATCCCCTTCTGCAAATTGATGTTCAGAGCGAACTTGATCTTCTTGTTTCTTCATGTGATTATGTTCCATCAACAAATTATCTTTGAGGGTATGAAGAATAGCCTCTTGAGTTGTAAGTGTTAGGTCAACCGCCTGGACCTTCGAGGCACTTGGTAAGTATGAGAGAACTGAAGGTGGCTTCTGTCCATAAACCGCTTCAAAAGGAGTCATGTGTGTAGTTGTATGGCATGAAGTGTTGTACCACCATTAAGCTAGGGGTAACCATTGAGCCCACTGATTTTGCTTTTTTGAGGCAAAACAACTAAAATATGTTTCCAAACACTTGTTGACAACTTCCATTTGGCCATCGATATGGGGATGATAAGTTGTGCTGAGATGCAATTCAGTGCCTTGTATCTTGAAAGTTCTTGCCAAAAATTTCTTGTGAAAGTTCGTTCGTGATCAGAAACAATAGAGTGTGGCATTCCATGAAGCTTGAAGACCTGATCCATGAAAATTTGAGCCATCATGGATGCTGTAAACGGGTGTTGAAGGGTGCAGAAATGAGCATACATGGAAAGGCGATCAACAACCACCATGATGAATGATTTATTTCTCGATTTGGGTAAGACAATAATAAAATCCATAGAGATATCCTTCCAAATAGAAGGTGGAATTGGGAGTGGTTGTAGTGTGCCCGAAGATTTGACTGTTTCTCCCTTGTTGCATTGACACACATCAAATTCAACGACAAAATTACGAATGCCCTGTTTCATACCATCCCAAAAAAAGGAACGTTTGACCCTGTCATAGGGTTTGGTGAACCCGGAGTGCCCTGTTGTGGGTCTAGCATGAAGCTCAAAAAGTACCATGGATTTAAGCTTTGATTGTTTACTTAAATACAAACGGCCTTTGTATCGAAGTTCATCATGGAGCCAAGAGTACCCTGGGGAAGCTGGAGCATTGGACTGCAATTGTTGGATCAACTGTGAACTTTTGGGATCTTGTAGCCATTCTTGGCGAACGGCTTGGAGTCAATCTAGTACAATGAATCAAAGAGAAAAAAGGGATCCGTCATATTCATATTTTTGGGAAAGTACATCTGCAACCACATTGTCTTTGCCTTTCTTGTAAATGATCTCATAATCATATCCAAAGATCTTAGTCACCCATTTTTGTTGTTCTAGGGAGGAAATGCGTTGTTCCAAAAAATACTTGAGGCTTTGATGGTCTGTCTTAATTTGGAAACATTTCCCCAATAGATAAGGGTGCCATAGATCAATGGCATGAAAAATAGCCAACATTTCCTTTTCATAGATGGATTTGCCAAGATTTATTTTAGATAGTTGCTTGTTGGTAAAGGCCAAAGGTCGACCCTCTAGTATAAGGACAACACCAATTCCTTTCCCTGAGGCATCACATTCCAACACAAAGGTATTTTTGAAATTGGGAAGGGCAAGGACTAGAGTGATGCACATGGCCATCTTCAAGGTTTGAAAAGATTGAGCAACAGTTGGAGTCCAAGTGAAAGAGTTCTTTTTTAGGAGAGCAGTGAGAGGTGCTACAATCTTCCCATAATTCTTAACAAACTTGCGATAATACCCTATTAAGCCCAGAAATCCACGCAAGCTCTTAAGAGTCTTTGGGTGAAGCAAGTCTTGCATAGATTCAATATTTTTAGGATCCACCCTGATGCCATCCTTTCCAACCAGATGACCCAAGTATTCTACTTCTGAGGCGCCAAAAGAACATTTATACTGTTTTAGGAAAAGTTGGTGCTGAGAGAGTAGATGGAGAACTCGATCCACATGAGAAATATGGTATGTCTAGGTTTTTCTATAGATGAGGATATCATCAAATAAAACTAAGACAAAATGGAAAAGAAAAGGATGGAAGACATGATTCATGAGGCTTTGGAAGGTAGAGGGGGCATTACACAAGCCAAAGGGCATGACCAAAAACTGATAGTGGCCTTCATGAGTTCTAAAGGCAGTCTTGGGAATGTCTACCTCTTTCATACGTATCTGGTGGTAGCCCAAACGAAGATCAAATTTAGTGAAGAATTGGGCGCCACTCAATTCATCCAGGAGGTCATCAATGACAAGAATGGGGAATTTGTCTTTGATGGTAAGTTTATTGAGGGCATGGAAGTCAGGACACATTCACCAAGAATATTCTTTCTTCAGGACCATGACCATAGGAGAAGAGTAGGGGCTCGTACTAGGGAAGATAATGCCTGCATTAAGGAGTTCCTGGACCATTTTCTCAATTTCATTTTTTGGGAAAAGGGGTGACAATACAGACAGATATTATGAGGAAGGCTTCCGGGTACAAGGGGAATGGAATGATCATGAACACCATGGGAAGGAGGGAGCACTTGGGGAGTGGAAAAGACCAATTGATGTTTAGAAAGGATGGCTTGGAGGTCTTGAGGGACCGAGGGTGTTTCTGTTGCTTGTATGGCATGGAGTTGGGCTATAACACCAGAATGACCTTTTTTGAGCAGCTTTTCCATGCGATGGGAACTAATGATCTCAGGTGAACTGGCGATGATTCTTTGGAACTTATATTGGTGTCCCTCCTATTCGAATTGCATGGTTAATTCTTTAAAATCCATGAGAATGGGACCCAAAGTCCTTAGCTAGTATGCACCCAACACAATGTCACAACCTCCCATGTCGATAACAAACATATGGGATTTCAGGTGGTAGTCACCAATTTGGAGACACAAATTTTCACAACGCCCTCCACATTTCATGGAACCACCATTGGCAATCATGATTTGGAAATTATTGATGACATGGATGTAGAAATGAGTTTCTTGGGCAATGCGGCGATGAATAAAGTTATGGGTGCTTCCACTATCAACCAGAATGATGACCTTCTGATGCTTGATGTAACCGATTAGCTTGATGGTTTGGGGAGTGAAGAAGCCAGTGAGAGCATTGAGGGAAATGACCGGTTCTACTTCGGGAGGGTTTGAGGGAGGGGTTATGTCAGTGGATTCAGGCGACTCAGACACAAGGGGAGTTTCTACATCCTCTTCTGAAATATCCTAGGAGATGGCCATAAAAATATTTTGTTCTTTACACTTGTGGCTCAGGAAATATTTTTCATCACAGTTATAACAAAGTCTTTTGAGTTGGCGTTCATCCATTTCAGCCCTGGTCAATTTTTGGATCTTTAGTGGAGCAAAGGGAGTAGTGGGATTTATTAGTTTAGGGTGAGGGATAAAGGAGGGTTTTCAGTTTTGAGAAGATACAACCTGTTGTGCTTCTTTAGCTCTTTTAGTAGCCTCCACCCAACTTTGAGGCCGAGCCATGAGGACATGGGCCTGAATCTCATCCTTGAGGCTGCTGATAAAACATTCTCGAAAAAAGGCATCATAAATTCCCTCTGTTCTAAAAGTCAGGCACTCAAAGGCAACTATAAAGTCTTCCACTGTTCCTAGTTGTTTCAACTTTGTCAAATGACCCAAATGGTTGGTGTCAGTGTCAAAGCGTTCATAAAGATCTACCACAAAGTGTGTCCAAGCAATATACCCTTGAAGAGAAGTTTTTCTCCATTGCCACCATTGCCAACGTTCTTGATCTAGATGGAGAACACCATACCTGAGTTTGGCCAAGTCATATGTAATGTCGTATAAAGAGAAATAATGTTCCATTTGGGTTACCCAACCAGTGGGGTCCGAGCCATCAAATTTGGTCACATCCACTCGAGGAAGGCGTAGGTCACGTTGAAAGTGATGGTTCTGAAAGTTATGGGAATGAGAGGAATGGTCACCTTCAGTATGTGGAGGTGAGGAAGACGAAGGGTTATCTATAGGGATATGTAGTTTGGTGTTGAGTGCTGAAAATACTGATTCAAGCTGGGTGGTGAGGTCTTGTTTGATTTCCTCCATTAAGGAATGCATGGTTGTATTGATGGTGACAACATTGGCACTGAGTTATTTCACTTCTTGTTGGGTCTCGATGAGACCATATTGCAAGGTGTTGAAGCGAGCTTCCAAGTCTTGGCTATGGGTATGGGCCATGAGGATGGGGGAACTGAAAAGGGGCGGGAGGGGTCAAAAATTTTGCCAAAAAATGATATGGATGAATGTGATAAGGGAGAAGAGATGAATCCAATGGAGTAGGTCTCAAATAATGGTGAAAACATTTCCAGACTCTTTTTTTTGTTTTTTTCACCTGCAGAGTTATACTCTGGTCTTAAGAATACTGCAGAGAGGAAATGCCCAAATGCCTAACCAAAAAGAAATGTGTATTTACTTGGCAACCCAAACACAGTTGCGCAACAATAGATCTTGTATGTTTTAATTTGTTTATGTTTCTGTCCCTAAGGGTTAGGTATTCAAGGGTTCTACAGACAAAGGTTTGCCTTGTGCTATAACTCTCTGATATACGTGTGGGGTCCAACAGTAGTACTCAGCCCAATATCTCAGGGCACTAACTAAGGAGGATAGATTGTACCCTTAGCCGTACTACCCGACTACCCAGGTACTAGAGAGTATCTTCCCGAGTGTTGTTCTCGGTGACACTATAGCAGTCAGGTGGTCGACCAGTTTATCTAAAGAGGGATTCAGGTAATCTAGGCCGATCCATACACAGGTGTTGTCTGATGTGCTACCACTCAAAGGGGTACCAACATGGGTTACAGGGGTGGCCAACAGATGTGCACTTAAGTACCACTTGTATTTTCTGCGTGTATGAATCCTTCAACTACAGGTTTATGCATGTAACGATAGATCTCTGTGGCTTAAATATGCTAGAATACGTCTCTACCCTGGAAAAAAAAATTTAACCCACACTTTTTGCCGAGGAAAGTGCTCTGATAGCACTTGTAATATACCAGATATAAAAAGAATGAAGAACATAAATAAAATGATAGAAATGGAAGAATAACAACAATATAAACAGAACATTCACCACAATAGCACTGAAATGATATGAGAATAATAATAGAAATAACACTTTGAATCTGAAAGAAATGTTCATGGGCCTCTTTGAGGGGGAAACCTCCAGTTGAGTAGAGATATATTACAATAATATCCAAGCTAGGGTTCTCATACCCTCGAATCCTATTTATACTAAAAAGAAGCATCTAAAGGAAGATCCTTCTAGAAGCGGAAGCTTCTATTAGGTCTTCTTACATACGCCTTATTCTATTTTATTGAAGGCATTATTAATATTGACCTTTATTACATTTTAATATATTGTTCTACCTATGTGTGGGTTAGTACCCTAACAGAGCGGAGTCAGGGGGTGCGTTGTATTGACGATTGCGCGTTTGTAGAAGGACTTCTTCCTCACTAGTGAGGAGGATAGTGCGATCTGCAGGAGTGCCTGGGTTTGCATATTGTCCCATCTGTGGTGGGGTCAGATGCATATCCTTTTGGGTGTTCATCACCCCTTGGTGTGGAATGGGGTTTTTCAGTACGACAAAGGGTGGTTGTTGTACATATTGTTGTGGAGCTTGTTGGGGGGCAAGCAGTGTTGGTGGCCATGGTCTAGTTCCAGATTCTTTCATCCGTTTAAAGTCAGTAATTTGAGGGCAATGGTGAGTATAATGGCCATACTCAATGCAAAGGGCTCAAGGGAAGTTTGTCTGAAGATTGTTGTTGTTCTTCCCTTGGCGTTTGTTTTTATTTCCCCCTTGGGGGTTTTGGTTCCCCTGATTCTGGTTGCCACTGGTAGGTTGGTTCTGTTGGGGGTTGTTTTGGTTCCCTCCTGGTCCTAGATTATTATTGTTTCGGTTTTTTCCTTTATTTTTGGCATTGTTCAAGTGATGGGTCAGATTTTCCATATTCAAATGTTAAAAATTTTGTTATTTTTGAACGGGAGAGGGTTGAACAAAGTTAACCATAGCTTGTGGGTGTCCTTGTGGTGGAGCCATGGGTTGTGGAGGGCCAAGAAATGGAAAGTATGGATTATGTGGTGGCAATGATCCATAGGGTACATAGGAAGGCATTGTTCTTTCACTAGTGCTCAGGGTATAATTTGAGGTAGAGGGGGTACCAGAACTTGGTTAGGCTGCAGAGCGTATTGTGGGCGCTGGCAGTGGTCCACTGATGGGTGGAGGAAGACCAACAGGGTATGGTTGTTGATAAGGAGGAGGAGAATAATAAGGAGGTTCGTCGTATGCCGACAGATATTGAGGTGTTCCATACATAGGTGGTTGTTGGAGGTGTGAATTGTGGTGTGTAGTGGTACCAATCAATCCATCCGTTGAGTGAGACATCCTAGGTTTATCTTGGACAAATGGCACGGGACTCGGAGCGTCTGGTAGTACCATATATAAGTATCCTGAATGTGAATAAATGAGTTTGAACTATTGGGCCTTGTTGATGGCTTCTTCTTTCGATTGGGGGAAAGTGGGGGCCACATCCTTGGCAAGGAGGGAAACAGTGATTTGAGAAATCAATTGAGGCATTGTTGCTTGGTGGCTTCTACTTTGCATAGAATACGCCATCGACGCCATTCATGAATGTGGTCAGCGATGTGTGTAGCGGAGGTTTGTTTAAACTTGGAGAGTAGTTCGAGACCATTGTCATGACGGATTGGTAGTTGAACGAAGGTTAAAAATGATTTGGCCAAAGATTCAAAGGTTACATGGGACCCAGATTTTTCTTCTACATACCACTTGGTTGATGGGCCAGTGAGGGTGCATTGAAATAACCTCAATGAGACATAATCGTCCATGATTCTATTTGAAGAGAACCATAAGTAGAAGGTCATGATATGGTTGGTTGGGTCATCTCTCTCTTTTCCTTCAAACTTGGGAATTTCTGAAGGTAGTTTGGTGGGCATTGTAGGCCATGTGGGGTCATGCAATATAGGATCATTGGTGAGTTTAGTCAGATCTAGTATGTTGAGGAAAGCCAAGTATGGCATCTCGGGTGGTGGTGGGGGGTTAATTCCAAGCATGGTGGGAATGGTTTGGGTGCTTGACCCTTAAGGAGGGTTAGTTCTAGCTATGGTGTGAGTGTTGTGTGTCCCTGACCCTTGAGGGGGGATAGGTGGGGTTGTACTTTCTTCTGGGGAAGAAGTGTGCCCCATGCTTCCTTGTAAAGAAAAGTGGGTGGATGGTTGACCTTGGGAAGTGGACCCAAGTAAAGTAGAACCAAGAAAAGTGGATCCCAAGATGGTAGCACTCACAGGAGTGTGATAAGGTGGAGTCGATGATTTGGAAAGACTAGGAACTCCCCCTAGAATGGGAGGGATATTTAGCAAGTGTCTGGAATGACAGGGATTTTGTGGGTCCCCTATGATTTCCAACTAGCAAAGTGGATGTGTGCAAATGGTGATGAGGGGAATAAATGAAGAAGAGACTTTGTTATGATTTTTTGGACCTTCACAATATATCTCACAATCACATGTAATCACAAGAGCATCATACATAAATCAATTGATAAAGAAGCATACATGTGGGTAGGTAAGTTTTTTCCACCTGGGAGAACAAAGAAAACAAATGCTCGTGTCCTAAAATACGTAATGTCCTTCCTCTGAAATAGCACTAGACCTTCCAATAACACTTGATAGTGGGGTCTGAAGCCACCGAAAGAGGAACTAGTGAAGGATGAAGTAATCAATTATAATGAGGGGTAGAGGGGGCATATCCTGAAAGAGATGGCGATATTTCCCAATAGCGACACAAAATCTGATCAAGGTGCAATTGCAACCCATAATTGCCACCTGGGTAGATATCCTAAAATTTGGTTGCTAGGTACCTCGGTCAAAGTGCATCATTTATATTTTCGGCCTAAGAAATGGGTCATGAGCTGGATCCTGTCCAAGAGGTGGGTGCCTCAAGGGGGTATGCACAGAACAACCGAACCTTGGCCTTTGACCCTTCACGTGTATCTCCCCACCTTATGGTGTTAGGAACACTTGACTTGGAGGATTTTAAATTTCCCTATTTGACAACTTCTATTGTTTTGAAGATGTGAGAACTAGATAGCAGAGAGTTATTTGGATGCTTATCTTCGAGATCCTACCTAGACTAAAACATTTCTTTTGGCACCTCTTGTGGAGGAAAACTTAGTGAGTTTTTAGAAAACATTTAGATGTGTTTGTTTGAGAGGTTGGGGGTGTGAACCAATTTCATTGAAATTAAGTGGGAGTGGATAGTCTCATCAAGAAAAGGGCGGGGCATTTCAGAATCCCTTTGGAGGATACTTACTTCAACCTCCATGTTTCGAGATGAAAACTATGTGAGTGATTAGTGACTTTGTGTGTGAACAAGTGAAAGTGTGCCAAATTTTTTAATAATTTAGGTGTCACCTTGCTACATGTGGACTTAGTGTGGTCCTTAGAAGTCTTGATTACCTAATTAACTAAATGCCATTGGTAAAACCTTGCGTAATTTTAAAGTCCCTAGAGAAATAGCATGTGGACATATGGGTCCTTACCAATCCTTTAACTCCCTAGTGTGATTTAATCTAAGAAAGCTTCAACAACTATCCTAGATTGTGGACATGTGGGCATGTATGGGCCTATTACAAAACCTTTAAACTTCCTTAGTGATTTGGTCTAAGAAAGCAAATTCAAAACTATCCTATCTTTGTAGCATGTGGGCATGTATGGGCCCATTACAATTTGAAGATGTGTTTTGAAAATAAACTAAGAGGAGTCACGAGGGGGTTGTTGTCCTCTCCTAAATATTTTGTCTTTAAGGGAGATGAAATTTCCCTTCAATAGTCTTTCTGATTCTCAAGATCGCCTTATGGTGCAAGAGAAGAGCATACTCAAAGATTGACGTCCAATTTCTAGTCCCAATGCAAGTAGTTTATATTTGTGATATAGAATGATTCCAACTTATCTTTAGTCAAATAAATCCATCCATGTGGAAAAATGAAAGAAAAAAGAGGATAAATATGGTTTTTAACCCCCTAAGTGCCTATGTTTTTGACTAACCCTTCATGTGGAGAGGGATTCTAAGTGTGGTGCATATTACAATCTACATAGAATCAAACTTAAGAAGGTTATGGGCCTCCAACAAATCACAAAAACCATTACAATGTATGATTTTCTGGATAGATGCGCGGGTTGCAGAGTAGACAGAGGCGCATTGGGCGCCAATGTGCAAATTACAAACAACCTTTTGGCACAGTGCGCAGAATGCGCTGAGAAACACAGTGGGTTTGGCGCATGTGCTCGGAAGACACGCATGTGGGTGAAAAAACCTGTGCACTTTCTATTACACGGCCATGAAAGAAATTTCGGATGAAATAATCTCCACTCAGCTTTGAATTTAGCTTTTTGCAGGCAGGCATGGGCCGGTTATGGTTCCTGCAAGTTAAACAAATAAAAATGAAGTGCTCAAACAACCCAAATGGGGGGGGAATTAATACCAATCCCCAGTGGAGTCGCCAATCTGTTGCATCCCTTTGGTCACCTAGATGAGCAAACTAAGGATGCTTACAAGTCCAATTGGATTAGCTAGACAAAACAACAGTGAATGAAAGAGTTAGAAATATCAAGCATAAGAAATAAACAAAGAACTAAACTAATAAAAATAAAAGAAACTAAACTAGAGTGCCTAAGAGAAATAGAATAAAGAAAACAAACAACATGTATGCCACCAATGGATAGGTTGTATTAGTGGGAAAACACCAAAGAGAAAGGGAGACTTATGGGTCCCCTCTTCCTCCTAGGGAGGGATCTTGAACCCCCAAAGATTGAGATCTTCTTACAAACAGAAAAAATTTAAGGAAATAGTGAAGGAATCCAAATCTCATTCACTCAAGAGGTGATATGAATGGCTAAATGAGATGGTTCTTGTATTCTCTTGATGAGAAAAGAGGATTCTCCAAGAGAATATGGGCAACATAACAATACAAATGAATTCCTTGAAAATATAGTGCACCCATGGCCTCTTTTTATAGCAAAGATTTGATGCATTATTCAACTAGTCTTTAGTGTGAACAAGGGGCTCTTTAGGGCACCCTTAGGTCTTTGAAAATCCCCCCACTCAGATTCATCTCGGATTTGGGAGATGAACCATAAGTGGGTGGAAGGCCGGCCAAAATCATAAATGCATCGTTCTAAGGTGTGCGTGGCTTTTTGCATCCATAGTCGCGGATCGGGTGCATATGCGTTTTTCTGACGTTATTCAACTATCGCACGTGCATGCGATGCCTTTGTATCCTTAACACATGATGATTTTTTAACCAGTTGTATAGTTTTGTTCCCTTTGGAAATTCATTTTCTGGGCCATGGATGAACTAATGGGTGTTTTGAAGATGTTGGATTCCTGTAACTATTTATGGACGAAATTCCAGTAATAATAGCCATAACTCTCAAACCATGAGGAGTTATGTGATTCCACATACCACCAGAAATGGCATGACAAGCACTATCTATCTAGGATAGTTTTACTAACAATTTCCTTGATCTTCATCTCATTATTCTACATACAAGCATGGGTCCTCCAACCATTCTTCTAGGATAACTCAATCTGCAAAGCGTCTTCCCATGAGGGCTTTCACCATAAGGGGAACACTTTGGAGTTCATACATTTATGCACCTTATCAATCATGATAAGATAATAATGAGAGCATGGGTCCTCCAACCATTCTTCTAGGATAACTCAATCTGCAAAGCGTCTTCCTGTGAGGGATTTCACCATAAGGGGACCACTTTGGAGTTCATCCATTTGTGCACCTTATTAATCATGATAAGACAATAATGAGTCATCTATACATTTTTCCAACAATGCATCATATACCAATGAAATAACATCGATCCATCTTCATCATGTATCCATGACAACTCATCGATCCATCTTCATCATATCAATGACAACTCATTGATCCATCTCCATCTATGCATTCTCATCAAGGAAAATACATATTACATTACATCAATCATCAATCAATCAATCATTTGGCATCAATCAATCAATGACATCAATCAATCAAACCATTAACATCAATGACAACACGATCCAACAATCTCCCCCTTTGGCATTGATGGCAATACCAATATTGATGTCAAAACCAATTACCAATTATTGATGTCAACATGTAGATAAGGCATGCTCTACATCAATAGTCAATGTGACTATCTCTCCCAAATATGACTATCTCTCCCAATCAATAATAATCAATCACATCAATGTGACTATCTCTACCCCTTTGACATCAATGACAAAGGGCCATTTTCCTCTTGGGGATGCTCCCCTTGCTTGAACTTTCCTTGGGGCTGCTCCCCCTGTCTGAGTGCCTTTGATATTCCTCTAAATAATCTCTCCCCTTTTTAACAAGGGATATCACTCTGATGTAATGCTAAAAATACATTTCTCATACTCCCCCTGTGACCATCGCTCCTCCTAGAATTATGCCTCTGTGCTCTTTCTTCAAATATAGGGCTCTTTTCTAGGTATGCATATGATAAATATCTCCTCCTAAAATCATGGGAAGAAGAATGACTCCCCCTATGGGTATGTCTCCCCCTATCTTCTCTTCAAGATCAACAATATGCTACCATATAACGATCCTTGGACCTGTTCATGCATCAAACTCATGCCATACCAACCATCATGAAACAACAGATATGTCAACAATAAAATAGAGAATCATGAGTAAAATATCAACCAAGTACATCTTGTACCAAAATGTGTGCTCATCATGTAAAACACCTATGTACATCAACCATGTACATCAAAATCATGCAATGTTCCAAAAGATATCATCCATGGAATGTATCAATCATATACCTATATCAACATGCCAACCATGTGCATCCACTGATATGCCAACCATGTGCATCTACCAATATTCCAACCATGTGCATCTGCCAATATGCCAATCATGTGTCATATCACTCATGATATGTCTCCGTCATGAACCAAGTACCATAACCATGTATCAAACAAATACCAATTGTTGTGCTAATCAAGTAATACCAACAACATAGTATCATCAAACATATGCCATATATGAGTGTACCAAAACATGCACACCACCATGCACCAATACCACAAAATGATGAATCCCATACATGTATGCCAAATCCTCCATAAAAAATGTGCCAATCAACCTACTAGTAGGTGCCTCTACTAGTGTACTAGAAACGTACCAATCATGCATCAACTATATATCATCAATAATGTACATCATTATCATCTCATAAACTCACCAACCACATGTCCTAATGTGTAGCCCATCCATATGCCAAATGCATGCATCAAGATTTTCAACAAGTAATCTTCCAATACATCATCAAGATATATCACATAACTAAGGTGTCATAACTTCACTATCATAACCAGCATTTCTCTTCAACATAAAATACATCAATCCATACTCATGGGTTATTTCCATGCATCCAAGATGGATTTCATTAATTTTTATCATCACTTTGCATAAATCAATATAGGATCATGAAAACCTGCATCAAACAGTGTCAGAACCTACAATAAACCATGTTAGACCCTACAACACAGAGTTATACCATCACATCAAGATGCAACCCCTGTGCATAGCCCTTTTCCTTAGGCTTCACCACATATACGCAGCCTGTTGCACAGACATCTCGCATATGTATGCGACCTATACAAGGTCAGCCTGCATATGTACGCGATCGATACCACTGTCACCCGCATATGCATTAGTAGATGAAACATTTGAACTTCCCTTCAGTCTTTCATTCTGTTCTGGCTTCTCTGTCTTCTTCACCCACTTCTGTAGATGTCCCTTCTCCTCAGAACTTGAGCTCTTAGCATCCATCTTTTCAAAGATGTCTCCCTTCCTTACTTCATTCCTTCTTCTAGCCATGCTACTTGAAGTATTCATCGTAGACTTTCTTCTTGTGTTCCATCACTCCTGGGATTTGTGGCCAATTACACTAAAGTTGTAGCATCTCATGGTGTTACAGTGAATAGCAATGATTTGTGGCCAATTACACTAAAGTTGTAGCATCTCATGGTGTTACAGTGAATAGCAATGTGTCCTAATTGATCACATCTCCAACACCTTATGGTGTTATGAAATTTTCCACTATATCTTCTTTCATAAGATTTACATTCAAAATATTTGTGACCATATTCACGACATGAATAACAATGACCATGAAAAATACTTTCATACCTTTGATTTGGTGTCCCAAAGATAGCTTCTTGATGTCTTCCTTGCTTTGTTCTTTTGAAATTTTCCTTGCCTTGTGTAGATGGTTTCTTTTCAACATTGTCTTCCTTCTTTGATGGACTTACCTCATGCTTCTTTGAGGTGCTTTCTTCAACATGTGTAGCATCTTCTTTGTATATAAGTCCTGATTTATCACATGGTGATATTTGGCTTTCCAAGATCTCATCCAAGATTTGTGAGCTATTCAAGAATTTGTTTGACTTCTCTACCTTCTTTCTAAGTTCAACAACTTCAGCTTCTAACTTATCACATGACTCTTCCTTTTCATTAATTTGATTATTAAAAATTTATTCTACCCTTTTGGCTTCTTCAATTTGGGTCTTGAGATGAATAATAGTTTCAAATTTTTTGCTAATCTCATCATCTACCTTCATATCTTATTTTTCATTCTTTAGTCTTGTGATCTCTTCTTCCTTTTCTTCCAATTGAGTCTTATTTCTCTCTTCTTGTTCCTTGAGCATTCCCTTTAATTTCAAGATGTACCTTTGAGTTCTCCTAAGAAACTTCTTAGTGTTATCCGAAAGATAGTTATAGTGTGTATAAAAATGATCACTTCTATATCTATATAAAACCTCTTCAACTTCTTTTTGAAGTTCTAATAGATCTTCTTCTATTCTTTCCATGGGATAATTTCCATCAAACGTTACACAAACTATTTCTAGATCATCTTCTTCACTTGAGAAAAATTTTGTAACACACCCACTATCATAATTTAAAAAAAATAAATTGGGTTAATCTCCATAAACCTGCATAAACCTACATTAGCGAAATGCCAATCCCTGGTTCTATATCGGAATTCGGGGTTTCTTATATCATGGTTTTGACACCCACGATGTCTTGGCAACTACAATCACCGATATCTGATCTCTGACTCACCCCTTGGTTACCTCAGCCCCACTTGGCTAAGCCTTTGATCCACACGACCAGTTCCTATATGACCGTACGACAACTTCTCGTCGGGGTTTCGGAGTTTGTGGTGCCGAGGTGCACATGTACTCGGAACTCCCGATCCTCTGATCCCTGATGTGCTCCTAGCGTATTGGATTTCTGGGCTAAGTCTTGGTCAATACGACCACAATGTTCACAAGACCACAGTCTTAATTCTTATCGGGGTTTGGCGCCTTTCAATGTCATGGCGCACAAGTCCTCTGGACTCTCGACGCGCCTTTACACTGGCTATCCCCCTTGGCTATACCATGGTCCATGTGACCACTTACCACATGACTGCAGTTGTGTAACCTTCCATCGGGGTTTCGGCATTTGTGATGACATAAAACACATGTCCCTGGGACTCGCAATTTCCCGATTCACGACGCGCCTTTCTGGTCACGGTAGCCCCACTGGCTTAGCCCCTGGTCCACACGACCAACTCCGTGACCACTACCTTATTCCTGTCGGGGCTACGAGGTTTCCCATGTCACAAGACCCACGTCCACGGGACCCGTAGTATCCCGATTCCCGACTCTCTCCGGATGCTCGACACGCGTCCCTTGGATCCACGGCTTATGATGGTGTCGGGAATTCGCATATCACGGTTTTGTAATGTAAGGGTTTCATGTCTTTGAAATCCCCGATACGCCGATTCCCGATATGCCGAACTCCGACTCTCTGGGATCTCTCGCCACGCGTCCTCGCTGATGGACGGTGTTGATCCCATCGGGAAATCGCGGATCGCGATTTCCTGTTGCGAGCGTTCCATGTCCTTGGAAACTTCAATTTCCCGATCTGCGACTTTCGTCCGATCTCTGACACCTGTCCCATGTGAACGGACGACTCAGATATTATCGGTAAATCACAGATCGCGATTCCGGGTGGCAAGAGTTCCATGTATTCGAAATCCCCGATATGCCGAACTTCGACTCTCCAGGATCCTCTGCCACGTGTCCCTACTGTTTGAATGGCTTAGATCCTATCAGGAATTCGCGAATTGCGACTTCCTATTGCAACGGTTCTACACTCCTAAATTCTCCAATGGGTGAAATCCCGACGACTCCCCAGAACGCTGACACGTGTCCTGCCGAGATCAACGGTTAGGATCTTCCTCTTGCACACTAGAGGTTAACTCCGGCGCATCTTCTCGAGATCTGACGGTTGTCGGGACTATGATCTAAGAT
>ML785767.1:591165-602004 GCA_009831015.1 Picea engelmannii | reverse complement strand
GCTTGTTTCCGCTGCATTTTACAGTTTCAACTTATTTCGTTATTTAATAGAAAACCAGTTTTACTGTATCTCTGTTATTTTTGTGTTAAGCACCTGTCAATAATCGGTATTCATTTCGTTCTGCTCATAAAATCCGGATCAACCATAGTGAGACACTCTCCGATATTGTCTGGAAATACCCCATCTATGACAAGGAAATGTATTCCATTGTACAAGATTGTCATCAATGGAAACATTACATTCCGGGGAAAGAGACAATCATACTGCTTGTGCCATTGCCAAGCCAACCAATAAGAAGAAATTCTTATATACCCCTCTTTCGATTCCTGAGAAGCCTTGAGAATCCATATCAATGGATTACATGTCTGGCTTGCCATCCACCAAGCAAGGAAATGACTGCGTGTTTGTGTTCGTTGATGAGTTTTTGAAGATGGCCATCCTCATAGCCTGTAAGAAGAATGTCACATGGGTAGATATTGCCAAGATCTTCTTTGAACGAGTGTGGTTCCACTTTGGGATACCATATACCATCATCTCTGACTGAGACATCAGGTTCCTCAACACCTTTTGGTCGAGTCTTTGGTCTCTATTGGACACGAAGCTTACAAAATCTACCCCCAAACCAATGGCCAAACCGAGGTTGTCAATTGGATGATTGTGCACATCATGTGCATGTAAAATTATAAGAATCCACGTACATTGTACGAGAGTATTCCCTATGTCCAACACAGTTACAATAGGGCTCTCCATAGTTACACCGACCATATCCCAGTTCAGGTGGGTTTGGGATTCCAACACTTGGGACCCAATGATAATGCACTCCCTCTTGCCACCGCATAGAAAAAATATTCCCCTGATCAGTCTGAGATTGACAAAGCCACCAGATTCATTGAGCAGATTCAACACATCCACCAATAGGTCTAGGATATTTTGCAGAAATACAATGCGAAGTACAAGAAGCGCCATGATCAACACATGGTACCACACCAGTTTCAAGTTGGAAACAAAATTTGGTTACATATGCAGAAGGAGCGTCTCACTGGGCCCCATCAGAAGTTTTGTCCACTTCGTTATGGGCCTTAAACTATCACCAAGGTTGTGGGTAGCAATGATTTTGAGCTCAACACTCCACCCTTCCTTGGTCTGCATCCAATATTCAATGTGGAGCTTCTTCGACCATATTTTCCACCATTATTGGACACTTATGAGATCGAAGAACAACTGACACCAACATAGATCAACCCTGACTGCATGGAACAAGCATCCATTGATCATATTTTTCACACATAGGTCAAGGACACTCGCCAACAGTGGATCCAACTTTATCGAGTTGTCAAGGCAAGACAACTCCTACACCAAGGCAAGTGGCTTACCCATGGCCAAATCCAACAAAAGTTTCCTTAGATGATGGGGGAACTCAACTCAATGGATAACATTGCTTCCTAAGGGGGGAGGATTGATCCAGGTGGATATTGGTGGCCACCCACCTATTCCAACTGGCTCCTTGTGTTCATTTTTGTTCAACACATTCTTTTGTACTGCTTTGTAATTGTGGGTTCTACACTTCTGGGGTTGTCAAAATCCCCACACATCCTCCAGGTGGATACGGGTCGACTATCTCATAATCCAACTGGCTTATTTTGTATGTTTTCATGTCAGCATATATTTTTGTACTTTTGGGGCCGTTTTGGGGCCCTAAACGTTGTTTTTTTGGCTTGCCACAGTCAAATTGTAGACAAAGTAAGATTTTGATAGTGAAATTGGTAGCTCTCTGAAATACCTTTCCAACGGGCTATTACACGCCTAAAATAGAGGTCGTATGAAAAAGTTACGGCCCTAGGAAGTTGAGGTACCAAATTACACCAACTTACCTATAGGGCTCACATGACTTTTGAAGTTTCACCTTCTAGGGTTAGGTTTTTGGATGTCTAGGTTTTTTGAATTCATGGGTAATATCATAAAGGCCTATGGAGCCTCATTGTAATCCATTATGATCATACGGATGCACGTAGCATCCCCGTCTCTTCTCAGAGATAGCTACCACCATTCGAGCAAGTGTCACTTCTATAGTTTTATAGTTTCAACCTATTTCATTATTTAATAGAAGATATTGTTCACTGTATGGTTGTGTTATTCTCCATATCTCAGTATTTATTATATTCAGTCTATTAATCAGTTCGTTCTGCTCCTAAATCCAGATCATGGGGAGAATGCCTAGAAGATTTCCAAAACAATAAGAATTCTCACTTATAATTGCATGTGCTTGAGATGACACATGGTGCTCATGAAGCACATTCCTCTCCACTTGGAGTTTGTTCCTCTCCCCAAAGGAACTTAGGATATTTGGGTTTATTTCCTAAACCTTAGTCTGTTAAGGAATTAATAATATAATATTTTTCCCTTAGAGGTAAGCCCTCTAGCTTAGCCACTTTTCCTAGACTCTTTGGCCCTTCCCTTTCCCTACCTAGTGGAGCTTAGTCCCCCATTCTCTTTTATCATGGTATATCTACACACAGTTATGTATTTATATTAAATATATGAGTATTTACACATATACAATAATAGGTTCACTTGCCTTTGCATCTAGGCTCTCTGGCCTAATCATCACATAAGCCTCCTAGCTTATTATAACTCATCTCACCAGCCTATAAAACATGTTTAAAATTCATAATTACAACTGGGTCTCTGCCTAGGCATATTACAATCCCTCCCCTTATTTTTTCACTGTCCCCAGTGCAACTTGTTTATACATATACAATTCAAAAATTCTTCAAAAAACTCCAAGCTTTAGCTATAGTTGGAATTCAATTGCTCTATTCCACAGAGCTGATTCAAGAAAGAATTCAACTCATTTTTCCTTATAACATGCTTCAATTAAACCTCATTGAAAGCACCGACTGGTTGTAGATCCACGACGTTCCACTCAGCCTTAGATCTCATTGATGATAAAATCTCAACAGTGTATCACCCCCGAGCAAGGGCTATGACTCCATCAGGACAATGGCCTCCCAAGATAACCATGGCCCATAATTAATATCAACATGGTCTAGGCCAAGGTACCAAACCTCAGCAAGGAAGTATCACTAGGATAATGCAAAGGCGAGTGGGCTTGATTTTGTATATGTAATTATGCAAATTATTAATAAAATACATCGTTGCATGTAGACCAACCACGAAGAAAGAGTTATCGGGGACTAAGATCCACTAGGCTGGGTAAGGGAAGCGGGGTTGAGAGGCTAGAAAGGGGGCTAAGCTTAAGAGCTTAAAACCAAGAGAATAATATATAATTATTGTTCTAAAGGGATCTATAGAGGATATTAATTTATCCTAAGTTTCCTAAGGGAGAGGAACAAACTCCAAGTGGAGGGGGACAAGCTCCCAAGAGAGCCATGTGTCAACTGGGGTGCATGCAATTTTTTGTGGAAATTCCATCATTGTGAGGGGCACGTGGATTCTTTCCATATGTCCTCACGAGTTCGCTCTCTCCATTCTCTCCATGCCGAGGATTCTGGCAAGGGGTTGCCCCATTCACGTATGCACTGAGAAATAACGCAGTCGTTCAGTCTGTTTTTGTTGAACCATAACCATCCTGAACCTCTGCAACAAGCCCAAACTAATATCTTATTGAACCCATACCCTATGGGTTTCCTTTGTTTCACCATTTTCCCACATCCAATTTCTATTTCTGTGATCACCATGCCCGTGTGTTTAGGAGAGGAAGTGAAGAAGCGGGTTGTCAGGCCCGTGAATAGAAGAAGCAGGTTGTTAGGCCTGTGAGCAACTCTCTCCAGGTGAGAGAGTGTGCTGAGGAAGTGAGTTCTCTTGTAGGGATTTCAGTAGTAGCTACAGAGCTTTGAGAATTCCTGATCCATCATGTTGCTGAAGCCCAAGGAAAGGGAGGTGTAGCAGCCGATGGACTGTTGGATAGTGAAGGTGTACACTCTTGGGGTGGGATAGGCATGTGGGGAATGAGAGTCTGTGAGCTCTGGTCGTAAGTGACTCCTTGGAGGAAATCCTTTATGTTATACTGTGGAGTTTCCCGTAGCCTCAACCTAGCCTAGGAATCCCTTTCCTTATGGAGTTTAGTCCCAGCTCGGAGGTGACCCACTGCTGAGAGTGATGAGCAGTGTGGTCTAAGGCTGGGGGGTTCATGGAAGGTCTACACACAGTAAGTGGTCTTCTCATAAAAATATAAGTACCAATTCTATGTTAATTGTACGTTGTGTATCTTGTACATGTGTAATAATGTTATCATAATTTCGTGTGTTTATTGCATGTATGTATTACTGTCTCTTCTGCATGAATATGTGTATGAAAAAAATGTTGTGTCTGTTTAAAATTTCATCATATATATATGTATCATATCATATCATCGATAGTTTCAAGTAGCATGACCGGCCTCGATGGCTGGGGATGTTACAAAATAGTATCAGAGCATAAAGATGTTTCCTCTGTAACGTTGCCCGACCTGTTGGGTGGAAAAAATGGTATCAGAGCAGAAAGATGTTTCCTCTTTGGCGTTGCCCTCTTTGATCTCTGTTCTTTAAATGGATAATGTTTCTCCTCATTAACCTCATGCAGGTTACAATTCAAGCTCTTGTGCAATTAATGGTATTGGTATTCGTTCCATTTGATTTTTTTATATATAATAACAATGAGAGCTAAGCTAATATGGAATTCATATAAGCTACTACTAGGACAAGAATAATGTAATATGGAATTCGTCTTATCTGATAGTGGGAGTATAATAATTTTGACATCTGTGGAAGATCATGGAGTTTCCTCTAAGCTCTTAGCTTTGCCAGTTCAAAATCTAAATGACTTGGATAATATTTTATCAAATCCTGGAGTTTAACTCTACATATCCATGGTTCAAATAATAGTAGCATATTAATACCAACATGTGTGGACGATCATGGATTTGCCTCTAATCGCTTAGCTGCCTGAGCTCAAGATCCAAACTATTGGGATAGTGTTTTATAAATCATGTAGTCCAACGTTGCATTATCCCTGGTCCAAAAAAAAATAACATTGATTTTTGCATCTAATTAGGTTTACTTCATAAATTGATTTAATAATTAGGTTTATCATGGATAACATTGTCCATTGTCGAGATAATTGCCTTTCTTTAATGATTTTTTTTTAAATTAAAGAATCATTAATTTAGTTAAATTGCTTTAAAAATTATTGAAATTTACAATTAATTAATCTAATGAACTTTCTTTGAACACGTAATTAATTTAATAAACTTTATTTGAAAATCATTGATTTTTACAGTTAATTGGGTTTATTTTATATGCTACTAGGCTATCCCAAATCATTAGCATATCCCCAAATCATTCATTTGTTAAGTGCATTTTAGAAGGAGTGACGATTCGTCTTATGTGGTGCCTTATTCTGCTTCAGAGCTGAATGTTCATCATCTACCAAATCATTCATTTGTTAGGTGCATTTTAGAAGAAGTGGTGATTAGTGTTATGCGGTGGCTTATTGTGCTTCATAGATGAATGTTCATCATGTGATCGGCTTAGGAAAATTAAAATGTTATTTATCTACACTTTTCATTATGAATGTTCGATTGGCTTAGGAAAATTAAAATGTTATTTATCTACTCTTTTCATTATGTGCTCTTTTTCAGATTTATGGGAGTTAGTGTCATTTTGTTACGTGCAGTGAAATCATTAGGTTTTTCATATTTTGTATAGGAGATTCCTATCAAATTTCATCATCTACTATTAATGTAGATATGTTAATATTTAATACACATTTAATGCTATCACATTTTCGTCTATACGAGCTTACTGTAAACAAAGGCTTAACGGTCATTCCTAAACTGCATGGACATAATTCCAGTATATCCGGCTAAGAGAAAATAAATAAAGGCTTATAAGATTCCTATCCTACAAATCATAACCCTAAGACAATCAAATACACGAAACTAAATAATAGAAAACTTAAATAACTGAATTTATCTTCTAAATCCACCTAGAAAATCAGAATTGATGTCGGACAACCCAATTTTTTTTTTTAAACCAGGCCAAAAAACTAATCATATAAAGTTTTGATAAAATCCAGACCCTCACCACTGTTACATTCTTAGGTTGAATATTCAAAATGAATGAGAGATTGAAGGATGCGATCTTACTCAGACGATATAGCCTGAAACTCCTTTTCAATAATACTCTTCCAGCTGAAACTCCTTTTCAATAATACTCTTCCAGATTTATTTGTTACCTTGGACTTGATCCAGGTGGATATCAATGGCCACCCACCTTTTCCAAGTCGCTCAAAACAATTTTCTAGCAATTTTGGTAATTTACTATTTTTAGCAATTTTTCGGGTCTTGAACTTCCAGAGCCATTTTGAGGCCCTAAACAACATTTTTTTGGAAAATAGAGAGAAAAATGGAACAAAGTTCGGTGTTTCTCACACAAAAGTTGTAGTCCTTGAATAGATCTTTCTAAGGGTGTATCGAGCACCCCAAACAGAGATCGTATGCAAAAGTTACGCTCCTGGGAAGTTGACCTATCCACTACCTCCATCACGGCCTACAAACCTTTTGGATTTTCATCTTTCGGGGTTAGGATTTTGGAATTTACTTATGTTAAAAAGGCCCTTAAAGCCTCATTGTAATAATCATCTTCTCACAAATGCGAGTAGCCGTCACATCTCTTCTCGGAGATAATTTTCCACCATTTTAGCAAGTCTTTCACTCTGTATTTTACAGTCTTTGTACATTTTCACTCACTAATAGAAAATTGTGTCTTAGTGTATCTCTGTGTTTATGGTTGCATCTCTGATACATTTCTGTTATATTATTGGATATCCGCGATATCTTTGTGCATTTCTTTATTATATCTTCGCTCTCATTTCGTGGTGAAAATAATCTGGATCAGTGGTATCAAAGCAGGTTTCTCTTGATCGTTTTTTCAGTGCATGTCCCCCACGAGGTCCGAGTATAGAAAGTTGGGTCTCGAGCTTGTCTCTCTTGAAGACAATCGCTCTCTCACACCCAAGAAACCCTCAATGGTGGAAGAAAAGAAAAATGACAGAGCATATGATTCTATCAATCTGTTGCTTGAGCAAGATCTCACGTGACAGAGGGATGAAATGATGGAGAATTTTCCCCTTATCCTTCAACGTCTGTCAATAGAAACAATCGCATCTTCATCAAGCGACCACTTTGGAAGCACCTCACCTTTCAAGGTACAAGTTAATTTTGATATTCCTATAAATGACAGATAGATGCAGAAACCCTAGACAAATGGTTAAATCTGCTAGAAGGTTATTTCTCTGTTCACAATTTTTTTGACAGAGAAAAGATCACCTTCGCACTCCTTAAAGCTCTCCCTCATGTCAAACATTGGTGGGAAACTTACTGGGAGAAAAGTTCCACAGAGGAGTTTGGAATATATGGGGCCGAGCCCACTTGGGATTTTTTTGTGGATGCAGTAAAAGTACAGTATTACCATATTGGCAACTATGAGGACTAGTACATAAGATGGACCACACTACGACAAGAGAGGGGCCAATCAGTTTCAGAGTTCACTAATACCTTCCATACCTTGCGCACCAAGCTGGGTATCAAAGACTCCAAACGAAATTTGGTTCTAAAATACCATGGGGATCTACACATATACATCCAAACTGAAATGGATTTTCTGGACATCTCATCACTTGGTTCTTCTTATCGATATGTTGTGAAATTTAAGCACCAGAACAAACGGGAGTTCAGGTTTGCAAATCCGCAACAACCAAAGTATGAGAAAGACGACTCTAACAAACAGTCTCCTGAAAACCAGTCCAAACCACAGGAAAAGAAGGGTCACTGAAAGACGAAGAAGGACACTGGAAAATGGTGTGATTTCCACAAAAACCCCTGGCACAACATCGATGAATGTCGCTCAAAACAGTCATTGGTGGCCGATATCAAAGACAAGGAGTCGAACCTTGATTCAGAATTTGATTCTAAAAATACTAGTAAAAGATAGATCATCAACACAGACCCCACTATTATTGTCGCGACCACAACAATTCAAATAGAAGAGCCAACAGATCCTAAAGAGGGGGAGCGCCTTTTTGATTCACAGATGTGGGTGAAGGGGACCTCGCTGCATTTTATTGTTGATAGCGGAAGCCATAAGAACTTTATTTCAGCAAAGGTTGTCAAATAGTTGGGATTGTCGACAACACCACACCCGTAGCCATACAACATTGGGTGGCTTCGCCAGGGACGATATCTTCGTGTCAGCCAGCAGTGTCGATTATCATACAACATCCAACCCTTCAGGGATGAGGCATTATGTGATGTTGCCCCACTGGATGTATATGATGTTCTCTTGGGCCAACCATATATGTAGAAGCGCCATGCTATTTATGAGTCTCAACCTCGTAGTTCCATTGTTACTTTGGGGGGTCATCTCTACAGAATACCAGAGGTAATTTCGACTATTGTCCCACCTAAAAAGTGTTTCAAGGTAGTATCTCATACTAAATTTTTTAGCTTTTTCACAATCTGTTTAAAAGGTGAACAAAAGGATATTGCAACCACTACAACCTCAGCCCAAGCACCTTCTATCCAACAGAAGTAGGTCAACAAGGTTATAATAAAGCGCAAAGATTCCTTCTGCACACACTCATCTCATGTAGCCAGACTGGTTAAAAAGGTCCAACCCTTCCAGCCATAGGTTTGTGACAACCTTCAACAAACCAAGCAGCGCGACGTCTCCAACAAGGCAAGTAGCTCACCAAGATTCAGATTCAGTAATCACTTTCCCCTCTCCCTCGGGAACTCAATGCAATGGAGACCATTGCTTCCTGAGGAAGGATTGATCCAGGTGGATATTGGTGGCCACCCACATTTTCTAAGTGGCTCAAAACAATTTTCTGGAAATTTTGGTAATTTACTATTTTTAGTAGTTTTTCAGGTCCTGAACTTCTAGAGCCGTTTTGAGGCCCTAAACGACATTTTTTGGGAAAACGGGGAGAAACATGGAATGAAGTTTAATGTTTCTCACACAAAAGGTGTAGTCCTCGGATAAATATTTCTAACGGTGTATCGAGGGCCCCAAACAGAGATCGTATGCAAAAGTTACGCCCCCAGGAAGTTGACGTATCAACTACCTCCATCGAGGCCTGCAAACCTTTTGGCTTCTCATCTTCTGGGGTTAGGGTTTTTTATTTTCCTTATGTTAAAAAGGCCCTTAGAGTCTCATTGTAATAATCATCTTCTCACAGATGCGAGTAGTTGTCACATCTCTTCTCAGAGATAAGCTGCCACCATTCTAGCGAGTCTTTCACTCTATATTTTACAGTCTTTGTACATTTTCGTTCATTAATATAAAATTGTGTATTACTGTATCTCTATGTTTATGGTTGCATCTCTGATACATTTCTGTTATATTATTGGATATCCGTGATATCTCTGTGCATTTCTTTATTATATCTCCACTCTCATTTTTTGCCGAAAATAATCCAGATTAGGACTGCGGATCACCATTACTTGTAAGGCTTCTGAGCTTATTGTAGAGTTGAGCAGAACAAATTACCAACCTATCTAGTTACATAAAAAATAAGAAAGTTAACGACAATGGCAATCAGTGTCTCCAACCAAGATGGATGCAATCGCTACAATTATTATTGCTTGAAGGAGACCCATTAAATTAGAAACCTAAATTAAAATAAATCAGAGACCTGTGTAAAATAGTGTGCTAATTTAAATTCAATTCAGTGCTGCAAGTTTATAGTTCTTCTATTATAGTTCATAGGTATAGGGTTCCCCAACCGTATATCTAAGAGTTATAAATGATGTAAGGAAGCATATAAAACTAAGAACTATAATCGAAGTATAAGAATAAATGATTTCAAAATTTTTAAAAGAGAGTAAAAGAAGAAATGATTCTAGGAGCAAAAGGAAGATCGTACCTCTTATCTAAACGTCATTATGAGCTTTATTCATGTTATTTATGGGAATTGTATTTTGGTGGGAGGATAACAATTATTCTTCCAAGCTACAGCCAATTGACTAACACTTTGCACCTCCAATCCTTATTCAATGTGGCGCTTAAAAAATTAAACTTGGTCATTAAAAATAATGGAAAGTCACATAAAAGTGGCCATAAAAAACCCATGACACACACATAAAAAAGAGACAGGGAAAAACAAAATGCTCTCATGAAAAAAAAAATCTCCAAGGGTAATTAAGGTGGACATTAATTATTCCCTTTTGGAGACATGTCTAGTGGTGGAAGCAAAAAAAATATTCTAACTACTCTAAGTTTTGGTTCTTTTCTAGGATGTATCCCAAGGGTTTTTCAACATGCTAAATCCATTTCTAGATTCGCAAATGCAATTTAAACAACACACAAAAAAAAACCCAAAGATAAATAAAGTGGACATTAATAACTTGGAGATATGCCTAGTGGTGATAAAGAAGTGAAAGCTTATGGCTCAGATAAATAACCATTATTATGCTAATTAGGTAAATCATCTTCATTATTAAGACACATGTTTTAACATGCAAAGAAGTAATGGTTAAAATTGTAGCTTTTGATTTATTGTGATGACAAAGAATATTAAATGCATATCAATTTTTGTCCATAGAAAACATATTTGTAATTAAAAGCTAATTAATTCTAGAACTTTTCAATATGTGTGATAGTTAAAACATTATTTTTTTTTTAATTAAGAGGAAAGACCATTAAAAACTAATTAATTCTATGGATTTTCAATAGGTGTACATAGAGATAATTAAAATAATATTTTTTTTAATTAAGAGGAAAGACCATCTAGGCTTTATCTAAATATTAGACTTTTTGAACTTTTCCACACCATGAAAAA
>ML785767.1:564714-584875 GCA_009831015.1 Picea engelmannii | reverse complement strand
CGGTTGTGGCTTAAAAAGTGGATTTCATTTTTTGAACGTCTGTCCACACCACTAAAGGAATATATTCATAAGTCTGAGTGCATATGGTTTTATGATATAAGATTTTATACCTTTCAAGGATCCTGAAGATTATCAAAGAATAAAGTTAGAAGGCAAATTGAGATAGGAGGATGGTAAGCCATATAAATATAGTTTTATATGTATATTTTTTTTTTAATGGTTGATTGAGTTCATATTGATTAATGAGCCACTAAAAATGTAAACTTAGATCTGTTATATGATTTTAGTGTGTTTCTAACTTATCTCATGATATGTTATAAACTGTATAAAATTATTTATTAAGTTTTAAATTGTTGAAGCTTTAGAATAATAAAGAGTAAATCACAATGAAAACTAATTATAACTAGCTTAATCTTGTGATATAGGCATATTTATTTTACAAACCCTAATTCTAACATAAACCCTAAAGTTTGTAAATGATTACTCTGAAAGGCGTATACCTATTGGTAATGGGCACAATTAAAGATGCTGGAATATTTTTAGTAGTCCTCCCAAATCAATGAATGTGATTTACTCCTCATAATCTCCTTGTATTTTTGAATGCATCCTTTAACCTGTTTACTTTTTAACATTTACCTAATCATATTAAGAAATTACTATAGCACTATATGATTGCCACGTTTCAATGATTAACGGTTTAACATTACCACATTTGAATTATTAACCACTAATTTCCTCACCTGTCCCTGTGTTTTCCTCAAACGTTTTAGCCGAGCCTTTGGAATGGACGATATCAAGTTATTGTTATTCAGGAACATAAGTTTTCAAACTGTTATAAGTGAGATTCAACAAGCCAAGAAACGTTTCATATGCCTTTCAGCTTTCCTCAGTCCAAATTATGTGACTGTGTTAGTATAAGGCTATCGGCGTTTATTAGCCACATAATTATGTAGCTGTGCTAGTGTTTACTGCATCTAAAATAAGGAGATAAATTACTGTTATTTGTGTTCCGAGAGACCACTCACGTGCCGTTCGCCTCCATTGTTGACTAGGGTTTAGTCTCCTGAACAAATTCAAGACGTGCACGCGAAGGTAGCTAGATATTAATACCCCAAATGAAATGGAACATCATTTATAAATCGGTGAATGGAAACCAGTAGCAACACACAGAAGCAGATGGAACTACAAGAAGGCGTCAAGTTATTAACGGCTTGCAACAGCCCGTTTGGGATGAGAGCAGAGTTAGCTCTCAAAGCCAAGGGAATCGAATTCCAAACTGTGTACGAAGACCTCTCTAACAAGAGCGAGCTGTTGCTCACCAGCAATCCCGTGTACAAGAAAGTCCCCGTTCTCATCCACAACGGCAGAGCCATCTGTGAATCTCAGATTATTCTCGAGTACATAGACGAGACTTGGCCTACAGCCCCTCGTCTCCTGCCGGACGACCCATACGATCGTTATCTTGTACGGTTCTGGTCGGAGTTCCTGGACAATAAGGTAATTAACTGGCACAAATCCATGTTAACCTTAGATCTATTAGGCCTGATATCAATTTCGTTAGCACCTCGATAAATGAATGAATAAGAGGATTTTCATTGCATGTTTGTATTAATGGAACGGTTTGCTTCTGCAGTCCAAGGAAATATACTATGAGCTTTACAGCGTTCGTAGCGCAGAAGAGTTAAAGAAGACCCGGGAGAAGTATTATGAGATGGGTATGATTTTGGAGAGCGGAGTAGAAGTGTTGGAGAAGAGAGGCTGTTTGTATGACGGAAGGAATTTGAAGTACATGGATGTGTTCTTCGCTCCTACTGTCGTGTGGTTTGGACCAACCCGAGAGCTATTAGGGTTGAGATTTGCAGACACTGATAGATGCCCTCGTCTGCACAAATGGATTCAGGATCTGCTCACCAATGATGTTGTGAAGTCGATACAGCCGGATCCCGATAAATTGATGCAGTTTGCAAAAAAACGGTTAGCTCCGCTTTCGGTCTCGGTGGATTAATCACCAGTCATTATTAAATTGTTAAGTGGAACAATTCTCAAAATGTTAAATTATATAGGTTTTTGGACTTCATGCTGTACAGTGATCTTAATAATAAACTTTGATGTGGGTGATCTTAATAATAAAAAGCTTTGATGTGAGTGGTTAAATGTAAACATTTATTAAATCTTGTATGAGTGATGGCTATTTTAATTTCTTTTTAAGATCATTATGCGTATGCGTCAAGCCTTATTCTTTTGATTCATCGCGGCCGAACAGGTATATGTAAATTTCTATTCTTTTGATTGTTCAGTCTCGAGCTATGAATTCTCCATTAGTATTGTGATTATGAATTCTAATGGAGTGTTCTGATTTATTCTGAATTGCGATTTATGTAATTGTTCTCTAGTTTATTTGCTTACTTGGTTAATCGTTTTCAATTAGAGAGGCGCTCTACAGTCGAAATTGGGAGCGCCTGATTTATTAGGGTTTAGCTTCATGAGTTTCAGCGCCTGATTTAATAGGGTTTAGCTTAATGAGTTTATGCAGACAGAAGAATTAATCTAATTACGCGAGAAAGAAGAGAAAGAATACCTGCACAGGCGTTTTGAGCCGAACCGAACAGTTTAGAAGCGAGATTAAACGCGGGTTTACGCTTACTGGGTATCCGAAAATCTTGGTATTTGAGGATTTTATCTTAATGGGTGCTCATAAAGACTCAAAATTCATGCGATTCTGCGAGATTGGGGAGGAAAAAAATCAAGGTTGAAACAGGCTCTAAAAATTTTAGAGACTTTGCCGACATGGCATTCAAACAAGTTATAGCAAAACCGTGTTGGATTGGAGAATTTTTTGTTTCTGCGGGAATTATGGGCTCTTTAGGTAGTATAATTGCGATTTATTTTTACTGGTAGTATAATTGATCTCTCTCTAATCAGAAAGGGAAAGTGAAATTGGTAATAACATGTTACAATGTATTTATTTAAGAGTCTAAACATATCATTTAGGAGAATTAAATTCAAGTAAAGAGATTAACAACATTTCGTGATTTGTGTTAAGTAGTTTTATTTATGGAAGTTACATGTTGAGTTTTTAAATGAGCAAGCTATCAAAAAAGCTCTTAAATAATAATTTTTTTTTTTTTTTTTATAGTTTAGAATGTTTGTATCTATTTACATTATTTATCAACATATATTTATCTTTGTCCCAATTTGATCAAGTTATAGGGAAACCTAAGAAAAGTTTGCACCTCCAAAGATTTGATTCCTCTCCGTGCTTAATATATGTGGGGTTAAGATGCATCTATGTTGATTTATATTTTAGTATAAAAGAAAATCCCTTTGTAAGAGATATGTGAAAAGAGATTAATTTTTTCTATAAATATATTTTAATTTTCAAATAATTTTTGTTTTTGTAAATAAAAAGAGAGAATATATTACCTTATGCCCAAAAAAGCAACATGTGTTAGAAGATAAAAACCATTACAACCATGACAACCGGACTTGCCACATGTTTTGCCACGGGTGTGGAAACCAGAACTAGTGGCACGGTGCAAGTTCAAAGCACATACTTGTGAATGACTTGTCACTTGTTCTTCCATGAAAAATGGAAACCAGAACAGGCGGTCTAAACTAGAAGTTTTTGATAACAAAAAAGCAAAATCACTAATACCATAGGTTCTTGATAACCGAAAAGCTAAAAAAAAACATCATAAAATTAACAATAGGAGAATTAAACATGGGACGAACCCGGGCATCCGTCTTGACTGACGATGAAGACATAAGGTTGACTGCAAGTCGGACAACGATTCTTAGCAAGCTCGCCTGAAAGGGAATTGAACAAGAAATCCATGCAGTTTCTCACGAGGTTCTGATGGTACCTTAGTTCTGCGAGGTCCCTTCTCATCTTGAATATGAGGTCAAGATGCTCTGTCATGAACCTGCACACAGGGGACGAGGCATGTCTGTCTAGGGTCTTCTGCAATGGCACCTCGATATCTTCTTATTCATGCCATAATTTTTCCCATTGAATTGTTGGATCTACCACTATGGGGTCGGCCGAGTCCAACAGTCGTGGAGGAAGATCCTCTTCTACCGAACAACTCGTTGTGATCATCTCCTCTCTGCCTGTCGGTGTAGTCCCATCACCACTATCGTCCTTTGTCTTCCTGTCATTACCAATAACCTGCAAATATTGAGGAATCTCCACCCAATGCGGAGGAATTTCCTCCTCCACGATGCAGCTTCCATAATTTGGCTCCAGGATTAGCATCTCAGGTATTGCCTAGGTTTCCTTGGCCCAATTCTTATTAGAGAAGGCCATATTATATCGCAGGGAGGGATGGAGAGCCATGGGACCAGTGTGGCGGTGCCAACCGGCTTGGCAATAGTAGGCCGACCCGCTTTTGGGCTTGCCTCTTTCATGGGGCATGTAGAAACCGGGAACAATGGAGGAACTGAAGAGGTGCGATCAAGGAGGAAGGATAAGAGCAGAGGCATGGGATAGAAAAAACAAATTGGCCAAGGGAGAATGATAGACTGAGGAGGGAAGACAGAGGTAAAACCAACAAGGAAAGACAATGATAAATCCAATGATTGAATCCTGCATGAAAAATAGCAAGGTGAGGGTTGTAGAGGCCGTGAATGTTGAAGTGCCATGGGTGGATGCCATCGTACCGGTTCCCGTAAGCCGGATGTGAACCGCCATTAGAGATGATGGGTTGTCCCAACACTCTCCTCTCTGCTCTGCGTTAATGCAGGGCATGTCAAATGGATTGGGTAGGGTGTCGGCGGTGAGGGGCTTTAACTGCCTTTGTTGCCAGCGCACCATGTGGCATGTGGGCTCAAAGTGGCACCCCATATGGGGGTGGGTAATCTTGATAGGCTAATTCGCTACAATGTTTGAGCAGTTGGGAGTCTAGATGATCTTGGGGATTGAGAAGGAGGATTTCAGTTTAGGTTGTGACTCCCAAATCAGCTAGATGGTCAGCCACTTTATTGGCTTCACGTCTGACGTGTGAGGTGATGAGCATGAGGGTGGGGCTAAGGAGAGCATGAAGATGCGAGAGAGGTCCCAAGAGGTGCCAGCTGGGTGTTATTTTCTTCGGATCCGTCCCATTCACAATTATGGTGACCAATGTGATGATTACTTTTGAGTCATCTTCAATGATTAGAGGTTATGATTGAGCTTTGAGGCTAGTTGAATTCCCTTGTTGAGACCCTGGTGTTCTTCATAATTATTGGTGTCATATCCTAGACGACCTGCGCAAAGGTGTCATATCTTCCTTGTGTTGTCGTGTATAATCGTCCAAAAACCTACCAGTCTCGGATTACCTTTTGAGGCACCATCGAAATTCAGTTTCCAAAAACCCACAGATGGACAACTCTAGATTGTGGGACTACGTACTGCAGGGATAGGGGAAGCCTAAAGTGAGAGAGAGGCCTCGAATGTTGACTTCTTCTATGAGGAGAGAATGATGGATTTTGATGGTTCTTTAGGAATGTCGTATGGAGTCCAAGATTGAGTTTGAACTGTTTCCCAGATGTTGTCCACAATTTTGGACTAGATTTTGGAAGGGGTGGAGCTTTGGGAGTGGAAGATGTGTATGTTCCTTTCCTTCTGCAGCTACCAAACTATGAAACCTAGGATGAGGTGCCAAATTCAAATTTGAAGTCACCGAGGCCCCAATTCCGAATAGTATTGACCACACTTGTTCGATCTCATTTTCTTGTCCTCATGATAACTGTGGCTTGATCCCATATTATGTTTCTATTGGGACATTGGTTGAAGAGATGCTCCCATTGTTTCTTATTGTTTTTTGCACAAGTGACAGAATCAAGGTCCAACAAATCCTTGCTTTTTGAGGTTATCGTAGGTTAGAAGCCGATTCTAGACTAAAATCCAAAGGAAGCTCGAAACTTTCGGCCAGATTTTGGTTTTCCATATAGTGTGCCAAATGTGATCTTTGTCCTGCTAATGAAAATACTCATGAAGTTGATAGGCTTCCTTAATTGTGAAAGTTCCAGTTTGGGAGTGCCCCCATTGAAGAGTGTCATTTTCTTCACTAATATACATATCTTTTTTTTTCCCATTGTTTCTTGCCATGGTAGCATGTTGATATTTTTCGGAAGGTTTAACTCCCTTGCAAGCAGTTTCCAACTGCTCCAGGGGGATTGACTTGTGTTTATAAGCCATAAGTATGCTACTTTGAGATGTTCCAGATTTGGTAATTGGTTTTGGTAGAGGATAAGGTTTTCCAAATATTGTAGGAGAGGTTCTTGCTTCCAAGCATCTGTCCAAAAGTGAGGCAAGTGACCATTACGAATTTCCCAAAAGGCATGTTTTTGGATGAGTGGTCGATTTCGCGAGGCTGCATTCCAGATGTTGGAACCTTGGATATGATCTCCAAGCCTAATAAGTTTTTCTTTCTGAGTTTGGGGGGTGTATTTTTTCCTCCACAGTTGTGCGCATAATTCTTTGGGGTGTTTTAACCAGTGCCACCATATATTTTCTCCCATAACATTGTTAAGTTTTCCTAGGTCACGGAGGCCTACACCTCCCATAGAAGTGGGTTTCCAGATATTTTCCCATCCTACAAGGGACCATTTTTTTCCTTGTTTATGACCATGCCAGAGGAAATTGCATTGGAGGTTTTTGATGCTCTTGATGATTGTTTAATGTGCATCCAAAGCTGAGAAAATATAGGTTGGAATAACTTGGGGAACTACTTTTAGAAGAACGAGTCTAGCAGGGAGGTTCAGGGTTCTGAAGGTCCAAGAGATGAGACAATTGGAGATGGAAAGGAGGAGGGAGTCCCAAGAAATATTCTTGGATGCAGATTCTGTGAGGGGTACTCCTAGATAATTTGACAGAAGGGAGATGTGTGGGATACCTAGAATGCGAGAGATATGGTTTTGGATAGCAACGGGTATGTTGAAAAAGAAAATTTGAGACTTATCCAGATTGAAAGTGGTGTCAGAGGATTCATTGAATTCTGAGAGGATGGTTTGGATCTTAGTGGCCTCCTTGGTTGTAGGGGTATTCAGAAGAATAGTATCATCAACAAATTGGCTATGCGAGGTTGGGGGTTGGAGACCATGAATTGGGATCCCTTGGAGTGAACCATCGGATATCGGGGCTGATAAGTAACGTCCTAATCCTTCAACCATAATGAAAAATAGAAAAGAGGAGAGGGGGTCCCCCTGACGGATGCCCTAAGAAGGGGAGAAAGTCCTCAAAGGTAGCCCATTTACTAGTATGGAGAAGAAAGATGAAGATGTGTGTTTCATGATCCAGGCTATCCACTCTTCACTGAAGCCAAAGGCTGTGAGAAGAGAATTCATGTAATTCCAGCTGTGTTTATCAAAATATTTAGAGATATCAATATTTATAAGCATAGCTGGAGTGCACGTGGACTTGAGTGAGTGAATCACATCGTGAACCGAGATTATGTTTTCCATGATGTGCCTCACCTCTACATAACCTGTTTATTCCTTTGAGATAATGTGGGAAAGGATGGGTTTGTGGTGCAAACCCTCTCCCTCACATGAGGTCCACTCGACCTCCCAATCAAGGATCGTTCTAATTGAGAGTTGGATCAGCTCTTCGGGCTTTGCAGAGCCCCCTATTAATGTTCACAGGTCCTCAATTTTCCTTTGCAGGTCCAAACATTGAACCTACAGACTCTTACTAATCCCCCTTCTTCTTTACATTAATTTCGGGCCCCTATCCCTCTTTCTCAAGCCAACTTCTCATATGACCAAGGCTCATTACCAGGCGTTAACCCAAAGGGTGCTACTTTGGCACTCGAGCTTCGATGATTTCTGAAGCATCCAACATGCACAACATTCAAAAAGTACCGATTGCTGAAAAAGGTAGATCGAACGACTCTCCTCTCTCCATGGATCAATGCTTAGATTACATTTTCGGGCTTCAGAGGTTCTACACAACTCCCTCTCCACAAATATTTTGGATCGAAGAAAGAACAATTTCTCTGAGTCTCATATCGATGGTCCAGATCAATTCCCTTCAGGATTCAACTTTGATATTTGATCATCTACACGACACAATTGCTTGGATCTCCTGATGCTGAAATGCTGAAGAAGTGGACCTGATATCCTCCCTCCATGTTTTCCTCCTAGATCGATGGCTAGGATTCCTTCGAGACTCTGGTGGTTTTCTCCCTGTCTGGACAATGACACAAAGTTTTTGATGTGTCAAGTCCCCGTACTGTGGGATCTTCCACCATGTGTCCTCTTCAATAGACAACTAGGGTTTACTCCTTCCTTTGGGAGCCTTTAACCACACTACTCTAAGTTTCCTTTATAATTTTGAATCTTCATACCTCTGGATCTGTTTCCACCTATCTTGCTTTTGATATACATCCCAAAATTCTTCAATCCTCTGTCTTCTACGTATTTCAAAATACTATGCCCCAAGTCCCTTGCGCTGTCGACTTTCTGGAGTGTCAGATCCTCTGACATGTGTCCTTAGCAACATACAGTTTTGATGGACTCTGGGACTTTGACACTTCGAGAGTTCGGCCACTTCACATATTATTTCTCCAATTCCTCTGGAGTGACCCTTCTCCAGAGTATGAGATATCCTGCCACATGTCCCTCTAAATGGGTGGCTGAGATCTTCTCTGTTGTTCGGAATTTCGATGATTCAGCCTGCTCCAACATTGTATGCTCCCGGAGTTCCGGTCTATCGGACTCTAGGATCTACTACCACATGGCTCTCTCAATCAACGGTCGAGATTTACTCCATCTCCCGTCCCTTAGGGAGTTCTCAACTCAACTCTACATAATTCTTCTTGAGTTTTATAACTCCATATTCTTGGATCTGCTGCCACATGTATTCAAAGATCAATGGCGAGGATTCACTCCAACTTCGGGACTTCAGGGGGTCCTGACTTATCCATGCACTGAATCCTCTGAATACGTGAAGTCTAAAGGACTTCACTGATTAAACCTTGCGCAACTCCTCCAAACCTAGTGGTTTTCCACTCTCCTCCAAACTCCCAAATGGATCTCAAGCGTTGGTTTATCCACTTCGATAACTCTTCCTTGAGTTTGATTCATGACTTCGGTCGAACAAACAAAATTTTAACAACTACAGGGTTAAACCTCGATCTACTCACTTGGATTTGATGACTTGTGATCCTCACATCTAGATCCAACATATGAGATTTGTCCCTCTCCGTGCGTGCGCCTTCTCCTGTCTGGACTCAATATAACAATCCAGATTTCTCCTAACAACTGATCCAACAACTCCTGTTGTTTCTCCTCCTTGCACACTTCGCCTTCCAATCAAGGATTCTCCAAACTTTTCCAAAAGATTTGCCTTTGAATCTTTCTCTTCGGGTTGACCGCTCAGCCTCCACCTACATTTCACCTCCTGAGATTTGAACTTAAAACAAGTCCACTTACACATGTTTTATGGTTCTAAATTTGGACTGTCTATACCTTCTGCACTCCTTGCAGATCCTCATGCACAATGGAAATATCTCTCCTGAGATTTTTACTCACTCGAAACTCTAAGGGTCTTTTCCCTTTTCTCCCTTAATAAATCATTCTTCCCTCCTGGCAATGAATACGCTCTTCCTCTTGATATTTTTTGGACTTGAAGCCACCCTTCCTCTGGTGCACTCCTTGGACTCTCTCCTTGAATTTGACTAACACTTAACAGAGTGTTTCCCCTGTGCACTCTTTTCACTCCAATTTTCTAAAAGAATCAAACTTAAGAATTTTTCCAAAAGTCTTCTTGCACAATTCTTGCACTTCCTATGCTGACTCACACTAATCCTCTTGAGATTTTCCTTTTGGTGTGCCCTCTTGGAAACATTCTCACATAACTCGAACTAGAGTTATCATGCATTCCTTACACTTTCTCAAGGAACTTCTTTCAAATCCCTCAGAGTATTCAGTAACTCAGGTAGATCTTCTCTAGCACTATTCCTTCTGAGCTTTAGAATGGTTATGGTCTGCCCACCTGGCACAATCTTCTCTGAAATCACAACAAATTTCAAGTGCACTCATTGCACTGGCTTCACAGAGTTTTCAATACTCTGGTGTGTACTCCTTGCACAATCCTAAGAGCTCAAAACTACTCATAAATCTACAAATATAAATAATTTTATCTAAACCTACAACTGCAACCTACTTGTTCATCTACAACATACATGAATAAACACATAAAACACTTAGAAAATAACTATTCCTCACACATAAGAACACAAAAAACTCATATATAGGAAAACTATATTTTTATTATATATGAATGTAATCCTCTCTTGATATCTCTACTCACTCATCTACAACTGTTCATCCTAATCAATTTTGAAAAAAAAAGTTGTTTACAAAACAAGGGCTCCTCCAACCTTCCCTCCATCCACCTACTCACATTGAATTTGCATTGAATTACATTCAATGGGAATCTAGTATGAATTAGATATAGATCCATCCTACTATAAGCAATTAAAGGAGACCCTATCTATTACAATAACTCGCATGTACAAAGACAATGGCTTGGTTTTCCTTGATGCAACAAACATTTACTCACATTCAATTACATTAAAAAATTTAAATTTGGGAAAAACTGAGAGGGTTGGAACCTCTCTTCCCTTAGAGGTTGTTCTTCAAAGTGCATTGATGCACTGGCTTGATGGTGCTTGATGAGGTGGAGAGATTCTTCTGCATCATACTCCCACGCTGACAAAATCATGAGCTCTTGCTCATGGCTCCATGTTGCTGCTGTTGAGATCCTCTAGGATCCCAAATCTGAATTTGGAGTTGTCCATCTACTCCTCTTCCATGTTGTTGTTGTTGTTTTTTCTTCCCTTCTACTTCTACAAGTCCTCCTTTGTTCATCTCCCTCTTTCTGTTGACTATCTCATCTACTGACTTCAACATCATCCTTCTGATTTGTTCAATCTCTTCGTCTAGCTGGTCCATGCATTGGCTCTCCTTTTGCAGCCTACTCTATTGCGAAATCTCTGCTTCACCACACATATCAATGGGAAAATTGATCTAATATCCCATGTTGATTTCATCTCCTGTGGCACTGACTTGCCACTCCAATGCAGAATCCAATTCTTCACCCATGCTACTGAGTTGTTTCTCAGCCATTTCTTCTGAAAAAATTTCTTCTTCCATTTCCTCTCCTTGTGCTGGTACAGGTTCATCTTCATCCAATTGCTCCTCAAGATGGAATTCCTCCTCATTCTACATGATTGTGTCCTTCTAGAAGTCTACTTCTATGCCTGGATTTCTCAACCAATCCTCCAACATATTCAACTCTTTCTCCCACTAAGTGAGCATATGATCTGAATTCTCCTCTTCTTCTCTCATCTCCTCAACAAATGTTAATGTCTGCACCTTCTCCTCTTTGAGAGTCTTGGTTGGTTGTCTCTCCTCTTCTGCACCTTCTACATGTGCACTGGCCTCTATTGGGATTCTTGGAAGGAATATTATAATTCCTCCAATGATGAGAATGTGTCTATGATCCTCCTCCTCTATCAACACTGCTTGATGATATGAACTCCTCTCTAAGTTCATGAGACTCTCATAGAGTCTCATATCCATGTCTGTCAGCACTCCTTGTTGATCTGAACTCCTTTCTAAGCTCCTAATAATTTCATACAGTCTCACCTCATCCTACTTTCCCTCCTGTCAATCTGAGGTTTCACTCATGCCCTCCTAGCCATATATGATATCTTTGATTTATCCCATCTCATTTCCCTCCTAGCAATCTGCATTACCACCTCTTCCCACCTAGCAGCTTATGATATCTTCAGCTGATATCATCTCCTCCTCGTCACTGAGGTTTTCTCCAACTTTTGGCTCACAATTGTAAACCATCTCCTTCTCTATGGCACTATGGTTTTCAATTTCCCCCAGCCACCTCTTCAACCCCTGTTACTACCTCTTGCAAACCAACTATTGGATAGGCCATTTTTCTCTCTACTTCATGGGACATTCATACCTCCAGCATATCTGTGCCTCCTCTTGCATATTCAACATTAACTTGTCAAGATCTGTTCTAATCTCCTCAATATTTTTGTCCTTCTTCTCTTTTCTCACCTGTTGGCGGCCTCCTCGAGCTTTCTTCTATGGCCTTCAGTAGCCATCTTTCCTCCTTTTCCTCAAAGAACACAGCTAGGTCTCCTAGCTCATCCCACTTGGCTGTCTACTTTTCCTTCTCTGTAACTGAGAGAATCATTGGCTTCCTCATACAACCCTCCTGGTTGTCTCCTTTCTTCTACTCACCCTGCAACAATATTTACAGAGCATCAATACTCTGTCTTCTCCTCTCCTTTGCATGTTGTCTATAGACAAAAATCCTCTCTAATACCACTTGGTGCAAACCCCCTCCCTCACCAGGGTTCCACTTGAACTCTCGGTCAAGGATTGTTCTAATCGGGAGATACATAATCTCTTTGGGCTCTACTGAACCCATGTTAATGTTCATAGGTCCTCATTCTCCTGTGCAGGTCCAAACATTGAACCTTTAGGCTCTTACTAATCCCTTGTCTTCTTTACAGTAATTCTGGTCCCCTAGTCCTCTTGCTCAATCCAACTTCTCATATGACCAAGGGTCATGACCAGGTATTAACCTAAAGGGTGCTACATCGGTGCTTGATATTTGACGATTTTTGAAGCATCCAAAATGCACAACATTCACAAAGTGTCGATTGTCGAAAAAGGAAGATTGGACAACTCTCCTCTCTCCATGGATTAATGCTCAGATTACATTTCTAGGCTTCAGTGGTTCTACACAACCCCCTCTCCAAAAATATTCTGGATCACCGAAAGAACAATTTCACTAAGTCTTAGATCGACAGTCCATAAGCTTTGACAAAATGGACGGTCCAGATCAATTCCCTTAGGGCTTCAACGATTTTCTTTGGTCATCTACACGACATAACTTCTTGGATCTCTCGATGCAGAAACGTTGAACAAATGAACTTGATATCCTTCCTCCATGTGTCCCCTCCTATATCTATGGCTAGGATTCCTTTGGGACTCCGATGGTTTTCTCCCTGTCTACACAAAGATGCAAAGTTTCCAAAGTGCCAATTCCTTGAACTATGGGATTTTGTGCCATGCTTCCTCTTCAATAGATGGATGGGATTTACTCATTAGTACATTTGGGTCAAATTCTGAAAGCGTGTTTGATGCAACTGCCACTTTATATTGTTGGGAGAACGACAAACAATGGACCCCCTCAAACGTCGTTTCACATGACGTCTCTTTTTCGACGACATAGATTTCGTCGTTATTGCGACGTTTCATACGGAAACGTGTCATCTCATATTTGACTATCGAAACCCCATATAGCCGTCGAAAGATCGACATCTTGGACGTGGAAAGACCGACATCTTGGAGGTGGCAAGAGCGATGTCTCAGACATGGAAAGAGCGACGTCTCGGACGTGGAAAGAGCGACGTCAGTCTACTTTTCCTACTCTGTAACTGAGAGAATCATTGGCTTCCTCCTACAACCCTCCTGGTTGTCTCCTTTCTTATACTCACCCTACAACAATATTTACAGAGCATCAATACTCTGCCTTCTCCTCTCCTTTTCATGTTGTCTATAGAAAAAAATCCACTCTGATACCACTTGGTGCAAACCCCCTCCCTCACCAGGGTTCCACTTGACCTCTCGGTCAAGGATTGTTCTAATCGGGAGCAACATCATCTCTTTGGTCTCTACTGAACTTTTGTTAATGTTCATAGGTCCTCATTCTCCTATGCAGGTCCAAACATTGAACCTGCAATCTCTTACTAATCCCCTGTCTTCTTTACAGTAATTTTGGTCCCCTAGTCCTCTTGTTCAATCCAACTTCTCATATGACCAAGGTTCGTGACTAGGCATTAATCTAAAGGGAGTTGCTTCGGTGCTCGAGCTTCGATGATTTTTGAAGCGTCCAAAACACACAACATTCACAAAGTGTCGATTGTCAAAAAAGGAAGATTGGACGACTCTTCTCTCTCCATGGATTAATGCTCAGATTACATTTCTAGGCTTCAGTGGTTCTACACAACCCCCTCTCCACAAATATTTTGGATCAACGAAAGAAAAATTTCATCAAGTCTTAGATCGATGGTCCACAAGCTTTGACAAAATGGACAGTCCAAATCAATTCCCTTCGGGCTTCAACGATTTTCTTTGGTCATCTACACGACACAACTTCTTGGATCTCTCAACGAAGAAACGTTGAACAAATGGAATTGATATCCTCCCTCCACGTGTCCCCTCCTATATCTATGGATAGGATTCCTTCGGGACTTCGATGGTTTTCTCCTTGTCTACACAAAGATGAAAAGTTTCCAAAGTGCTAAGTCCTTGAACTATGGGATCTTGTGCCATGCTTCCTCTTCAATAGATGGTTGGGATTTAGTACTCTGTCCTTCAGGAGTATTTAACCACACTTTTCTAAGTTTCTTCCAGAATGTTGGATCTATGGACCTCTAGATCTACTGCCACCTATCCTGCTTTTGATATATGGCCCAAAATGCTTCAGGCCTCCGACTTCAACGGATTTTAAAATACTATGCCCCAAGTCTCTCGGGATTTCAACTTTTCGGAGTGTCAGATCCTCTGACACTCATCCTTAGCAATGGATGACTATGATGGCCTCTGGGACTTCGACACTTCAAGAGTCTGGCCATTTCACATATGATTTCTCCAATTTCTCTGAAGTGACCCTTCTCGGGAGTACGAGATATCTTGCCATGTGTCCCTCGAAATGGGTGGCTGAGATATTCTTCGTTGTTCAGAGATTCAGTGATTCGTCTTGCTCCAACATTGTATGTTCCCATATTTTCAGTCCGCCGGAATCTAGGATATGTTGCCACGTGGCTCTCTCTATCAATGGTCGATATTTACTCCGACTCCCATCCCTTTAGGAGTTCTCAACTCAACTCTACATAATTATTCCACAGTGTTATACCTTCAGATTTTCAGATCTGATTCCACGTGTCTTGAAAGATCAATGACCAAGATTCACTCTATCCTTCAGGACTTTGGGGGGTCCTGAATTCTCCATGCGTTGAATCCTTTGAATATGCGAATTGTGAAGGAATTCATCGATTAAATTCCACACAACTCCTCTAGACCTAACGACTGTCCACTCTCCTCCAAACTCTCGAATGGATCTCAGTCATTGATTTCTCCTCTTCTATAAGTATTCCTTGAGTTAAATTCATGACTTCATCCAAACACATGAAATTTTAACAGCTGCAGGGTTAAACCTAGAGCTACTCACCTGGATTTGACGACTCATGATCCTCGCATCTAGATCCAATGGATGAGATTTTTCCTTCTCAGTGAACGTTCCTTCTCTTGTCTGAACTCAATATAATAGTCAAGATCGATCCTAGTAGTTGATTTAATGGTTGTTGTCATTTCTCCTCCTTGTGCACTTCTCCTTCCAATGAAGGATTCTACGAACTTTTTCAAAGGTTTTTCCTTTGAATATTTCTCTTTGAGCTGACCACTCGGCCTCCACCTGTGTTGCACCTCCGGAGCTTTGAACTTAAAACAATTTCACTTACGCATGTTTTTCGATTCTCCTATGGTTCTAAATTTGTACTATCTCTTCCTCTTGAGATTTTATGGACTTGAAGCCACCCATCCTCTGGTTCACTCCTTGCGCTCTCTCCTTGAATTTGACTAACACTTAAAAGAGTGTTGCCCATGTGCACTCTTTTCACTCTAATTTTCTAAAAGACTCAGACTTAAGAATTTTTTCGAAAGTCTTCCTATGCATTCCTTGTGCTTCCTGTGCACTCATGCAATCCTTGCACTTTCTCAATGCACTCCTTGCAGATCCCTCAGAGTATTCAGTAACGCTGGTAGATATTATCTGGCGCTATTCCTTCTGAACTTCAAAATGGTTTTGGTGTGCCCACATGGCATGCTCTTCTATGAACTCACAATAGAGTTCAAGTGCACTCTTTTCATTGGCTTCACAAAGTTTTCAATACTCTGGTGTGTACTCCTTTCACAAGCCTAATAGCCCATAACTACTATGAAATCTACAAATATAGAGAAGTCTATCTAAACTTGCAAATTATATCTACTTGTACATCTATGACATACATGAATAAACGCAGAAAACACTCAGAAAATAACTATTCCTCACACATAAGAACACAAACACCTCATATACAGAAAAACTGCTTTTGTATTATATCTGAATATATCTATACAAAGATTTATAAAGTTTGGATTGCAACAGAGTCACAGTTCTTCTCCTCTCCTTTCTTGATCTCTCTACTCCCTCATATACAACTCTTCATCCTAATCAATTTTGAAAAAAAAAGGTCTTTTAAAAAAGAGGGTCTCCTTGAGCCTTCCCTCCATCCACCTACTCACATTGAATTTTCATTGAGTTACATTCAATGGGAATCTAGTCCAAATTAGATCTAGATCCCTCCTACAATCAACCATTAAAGGAGACCCTATCTATTACAATAACTCTCATGTACAAAGAAAGTGGCTCGGTTTTCCTTGAGCCAACAAACATTTACTCACATTCAATTACATTAAAAATTTTAAATTTAGGGGAAAATGAGAGGGTTGGCACCTCTCTTCCCTTGGAGGTTGTTCTTTAAATTGCGTTGATGCATTGGATTACTGGTGCTTGATGAGGTGGAGTGATGATCTTGCATTAGTTTGAGATAGAGGGATTTCACTTTTGTTATTATTTTGTAAATGACATTGCAGAGCACAATTGGTCGTAATTGCTTTGGGTTAGTGACACGTTCCTCTTTTGGAATCAGGGTGAGGAAGTTGGCATTGATGGATGAGAGTAATTGGATTCCTCCACAAGGTACCAAACTTCTTCTCTGATCATCGTCCAATAGTAGTGGAAACAATCAGTTGTGAAGCCAACTGGCCCCGGGGCTTTCCCAGGGGGCATTTCCTTCATATCTAGGTCTATCTCCTCCTATGAGATTGGTATCATTAAGGCCCTATTATTCTCTGTAGTAATAAGGGTTGGTATGTGTTGTGTCACTTTTCGAATGGCGGGCAATCTATTAGTTGGATCTTCTGAGAGTAACTCTTTATAATAAGTTACTATCTCCTCTTCAATGTCAGCATGATCTAGAAGTGTGTTACCGTGTAATTCCTCTAGATTGGTGATGTGGTTCATGTAACTCTCATGAATCATGGAGCAATGGAAAATTTTGGTATTCCTTTCCCCCTCTTTTAACCACTGCACTCATGATTTTTTCCTCTAGAGGAATTCATCCTTCTTGTGATGCTCTTCAAGTTGTTTCTTCAAGGCGACTTCCTCCTGTAGTGGGGCTTTCGAATAGCCAGAGATGATAGATTTTTATTGAATGTCCTCTGATTTTTGTCCCATGTTTTTTTGAGCTAGGAAGATATCCCCAAACACATTCTTGTTCCAGTCCTGATGTTGTTTTTTGAATTTTTTTAATTGTTGCTAGAATTTGTACATCCCGGAGCCATGTTTTATTTTTTCTAGAGCCCACCAATATCTAGAAATCTCTAGGAAGTATGGGTTCTTTATCCAAAATTTCTCTAAGATAAAAGGTTTATATTTCAGAGTAGTTATAGTGTCTATCTAGAGATGCACTAGCCAATGATCAGAGCTTGATCTTGGAAGAATGTTTGCTTCAATAAGTGGTCCTTCAAGCATTAGATGTTTTGAGACTAGAAGGCAATCTAGTCTGTTGGCGATGTAATGAGTTCTCTCCTGCTTGTTGGTCCAGGTGAAGGAGCCATTCCTGGTTTCAATGTCGATTAGTTGGAGCTTATCAATGAAGTCGCTGAAATTGGTACTATCTTGGTCTAAACATTTCATGCCTCCACTTTTTTCCTCTAAGGTGAGAATAATATTGAAGTCCCCCCCTAATATCCATCTTTCTTGTCCTATTAAATCATTAATATAGGATAAGTTGTCTAAGAAGTGATCCTTCTCATGAGAAAGAAGAGGTCCATAAGCAATGGTGATGACTCCTGATTTGCTTGAACCTATAGCTTGATCATGTGTTGAGATTGTACCTGTTGTTGAATAGGTCGGCTCCAAAATTACTGTGGTAGGGTTCCACAGAATAGATAAACCTCATGCTACCCCTTTTGGGTCTGTGTAAGTGAGTTTACAATGTCTCCAACATATTTTGAGTATATCTTCCGCCATGTCGCCAACACATTTGGTCTCCTGAAGTAGGAGGATCTATGGATTTTCTTCCTTAATATAGTTTCGCAGAATCCATTGTTTGGATATTCCATTAAGGCCTCTAATGTTCCATGTTATGATCTTCATCATTTTTAATTGCATCTGGAGGACAAAAAACCTTCAGAGAGGCATTGGATTTGTTCTGAGTTGATCGTAAAGTTTCCTACCTCTTTGATTAGTTGTTGGTCCATTTTTTGTTCTCATCGCTTGCCTTCCTTCTGGTTGCATTTGGGGTCTATATCCGTCTCTAGGTGTATTCCCAAGCAGGATGTGGCTCATGTTGTAGAATCAATGAAGAATTTGTGCACTTTCCTTAGTTTCTATAGTGTAATTGTTTGTATTTCCTTTTTGTTGAAGGCCTCCTCTAGCTTGTCTAGGTCTATGTCCTCTAGTTCCTTTTCATCAATCTGCATTGTGGTATCTCCACCCCCTTCTTCATGTTCTGTGTTTGGGAATCATTGTGTTGGGGCCTCGTGGTGTAGGATTTTCTCTAGTACTAGATCCAAATCATGTTGTTTTTTTCCCTTGTCTTTTCCTGGATTTGAAGTAGTATGGGGATTTTCTACTTCCTTTGCTTCCGAAATATTTTTGAGTTGGTCGAAGGAGTTATTGATAAATATTTTATTATTCTGTGGTTGAGTCAATTTTTTCTGAGGCGGTCTTCTGCATCTTGGTACTTGGGTGAATCCATCTTTCTATTTCTCCTCTGTTGTTGGGCGAAATGGTGCATTGAGGGGGAAATATCAAAAGAGGTTCCCATTTTCATTGAATTTCCGACATCTAAAGGGAATGTGTTCATATTCTATTGTCTAATTCCATTCTTCATATTGGTATTTGATGGTTACATAACCTGGGAGGGATTTGGATATGTTCATGTAGACAAATCCTTGCATAGGAAGTATATTTTCTTTGTTTTGTGGCTTCCGAGGATCTCACATACCTTCCTAGAGTGTTTCCAATACCATGATTATTTATTCAAGACAAAATTATTGGGGAAAAGAGTAGAGGCGTATCCAGATAGGAGCACAAGCAAAGTCTTCCTTTTTTGGGAAAAAGTGATCTGTCCAAAATCGCAGATATACTCCAGCTGAGTTGTAGAAGTAGAGGCCATTTTCGAAAAATATATCTTTGTCCTCTAGGATATAGAAAATGATTGTAAAGAATCCTTTAGAGCTTAGTTGCATCTCATAATCCCCCTTTTGGTTCCACCTATAAGACCTTTAATTTCAATTTAGTTCACTATTTTCCTTTCTTGATTTTCTTTCTTCCAACATAATAATCATCAACAACGTGATAATCGACAACAATCTAATAACAACAACATACTAACAGCATAATAACAACAAAAAAATAACAACATAATAATCAACAACAATATAATGAAATCACATCACTAGTAAAATGCATAAAGTATCTACCTCAACCTGTAGCTTAGTTCATTTAGCCCCTTTCCTGGTTGTTGATGATCCTTCTCAACTACCCAAACTAAATATTAACCTCCCAACCAACTAGGACCGACCTCTTCGTCTCCCTAGCTCCAAGAATCCTTGCAGTTTCCTGTCCCCCAAGCCCAAAATTCCCAGCAACAACAGTGCCCTGTGAGAGTTTCCAAAATGCTCTGTTCTCCCAATTTTCCTCCTCCTCCTCCTTCGCCTCTTGCAGAAATTTCCAATTCAAAATGAGACCCCTCTCCAAGTCCCTTCCTCTCTCAAATCCCCCTCATTAATTTCCTAACAACCTTATCACCCCATTAATTCCCCAACAACCTTATCCCCCCATTAATTATTTCACCCACCCTTTAATAATAAAATAATAAAAGTCTGATTTAATATATTTTAATAATTAATTAAATTTAAATAAATAAATAAAAACTATGATAAAAATTAATTGATTTGGGTTGTTACATACACCCACCCTTCAAGAAATGTCATCCTAAAGTTAGAGTAATTTACAATACAATGGTAA
>ML785767.1:545954-558133 GCA_009831015.1 Picea engelmannii | reverse complement strand
TATCAACATACTCCTTTCAATTAAAATGGGATATAATTTGTGATATCTATATGTAAAGAAGTAAAATTATTATTATTATTTTGATTAGACTATTTGATATCATTCCGAAAAACTTATTAAGACTATATATTTTGATATTGATCCAGCTATAGGATCTTTTTTTTTAATATTTTCTAGAAAGGGATACACACACACACAAACAGACTCCCTAAAAGGATACTTTTGTGAAATGCGAAAATGCATCTATAAAATGTAATTTGGTTACTAGATTAATAAAATTGTGATTTTTTTCTGAGGAAAAAGAAGTTGTTTCTTATATATATATATATAAAACAATTACACAATTTTTCCATAAAATTTTTAATAACGATAATAAACTCATTTTAAGGTTAAAGCCTAGGCACACCAAATTGATGTCTACAAATGTGCACATACCTTACCCACCTTCAAATTTGAACCTATAAAACCTCCTAAGAGAAAACACATGCTCTTAAACATTAATCCCACCAAATTGTACATATATTATGAGACCTTATTGGATTTCCTACATTTTGTGTATTAAAATTAGTTGTTGAGATACCTATAATTGTCTCTCAAAATATTTTGTCCCTTTTTTCTTCAGTTTTATGTCAAAACTAACATGTCATGAATGATACTCATGTTTTTGTATCGACCCTTACATAGAATATGAATTATTGTGTGATCCAGGTGGACATTGGTGGGCACCCACATATTCCACTAACTTAGAATACAATTTCCATGTTGTCATTTTTTCTACGGTTTTTGGGGTCTTGAACTTCCAAGGTCGTTTTGTGCCCTAAATGACCTTTTCTTGGCCTAGAAACACTTAGTCGATAGTCGAACACTTTGGAATTATTCGTTCAGAATGAGTACTCCTCGGATAGACCTTTTCGATGAGGTATAAGCACCCCAACCGAAGATCGTATGAAATTTTTTTTCCGTGGGAAGTTGATGTAGCAACTACCCCCATTGGGGCCCAAAAACCTTTTGGTGTTTCATCTCCTAGGGTTAGGTTTTTGGATGTTTATGATTTTCTCATTTCTTCTTTATGTTAAAAAGGTATTTTGATCCTCATTGTAATCATCTTCTCATGAATGTGCATAGTCTTCACATCTCTTCTGAGAGATAAGCTACCACCATTTTAGCGAGTTCATTTCACTCTGTATTTTATTTTACAATCTCTGCATATTTTATGTTTTAATAGAAATTGGATATTATTGTATCTCTTTGTTTCATTTCATCCCCTCACAACTCCAAATCATTGTACATAAAAAACCATAGTAAAGAGAGATACCATATTTACACAAATAAAAATATAGAGATATAAAAATTACATATAATTAGAAATATTGCTATATCAAATATATAAATATCTTAACGATAATTAATTTTTTTATTTCTCATAAATGGTATATGATTGCATCCAACTTAGATTCATTTTAAATCCACATAGAAAGAGATCAAATCAATTTAATAGATATATACAAAAAATTATAGAAAATAATTTTTATATAATTGATTAATTATGTAATATAGATGATAATGAAATTGTTTGCAATAAGACACCACCTATTGATGATATGTTATAAAACAACTTATTTTTCTATGCCTCCAAATATTTAACTTCATGTTAATTTCATATCTAATCACAACTATCAATTTGATGTGTGTTTTAGCGTGAATTTAAAATTAGATTATTATTATTATTATAGAAACATTATTTTTTTTTACGGTAAAAATAATTTTAGATTTTAAACTTGTTATCTCTTTTAACATTAATAACAAATTATAGTTGTGCATAGCCAGAAATTTTGGGAAGTCCAAATTAACTCTAGTGCACAAAAATCAAAATCTTAAAATATATATCTTTTTCACGATTTAAACTAATATGGCCACAATGAATGAGTAAATGAATTATTGTAGAGACTTATAGAACATGAGAATTATGTTTCTTTGATTTAATCTAAATGTTCTATCTTTTTTTCCTTTTTGGGCTTATTTTTGGACCATTTTTTCTTAAAATATAAGAATTTGTCTAAACGTTCRAYTTTTTGGAGTTTTTACGGGTATATTTTCCAATCAATTTATTGTTGGAACTCCAAATTTGAGTATTGAGTCTGTATAAATCTAGTGTAGTTTTCACCAAGATCTCTTTCACCTAATTCCCATGAAAAGGTTCAAAAAGTCTAATGTTTAGACAAMGCCATGGAGGCAGTAGAATGTGAGTGCCCCTAGGGTTTTTCAAGGGACTAAATATATTTATACATTCAAAAAAACAATTTAAACAATATATTTCACCAAAAATTATATAACTAAATTCCCTGCCAAAAAAAGGAAAAAGTAGAATGTTTATAGTTGAATAGTATTTACCCATTTCCCCCTTATTTAACTCTCAAATATTTGCAATTTTAAAATCTACAAGTCAATATTGACTTTACCGGTACCCATATATATATATATATATATATATATATATATATATATATATATATGAGCATGTGCCACATCACCACATGCACATGCTGGGTCTTTCAATGTGTTGCATGCTAAAAAAAAGTCATCTCATCATGCAAATTGGAACTTAAGTTTGTCTTCCCTTTTCCTCTAATTCATGTGATCCTATGATTGAAATTTTAATCATTTCTAATTAAACCCTTTGTTCATCAAATAAATGACCTTATATTCTAGCTTAAGTTCACTTACATGTTCCTTGATAAGTTGATGTATTACACAAGTATATGGGTGGCTTGGAGTTGATTTCTGATGCAGGAGCATTGTCATCAAAGTGCAAGAGGAAGACAACTTAGCACCCTAGCGCACATTTTGAAGTGATTTTTTAATTTCAAAGAGGGCATGCCACAAAATATCTGAAAAGATTGTAATTAAAGAATATGTTAAATGTTTAGGAGTTGAACCATCACATGAGATCGATGGGGAGTGTATTTTCCTTTAATGTTGCAGCTGACAGTATAGATCTGAAGCATTCTCTCTTATCTGTCAGTATCGAACATTTATTGTAATAAATCCTTAGTAGTTGAAAGATTTTAATTTGATAGAATAGCACTAAGGTAGTCGGAGGGAAAAGCTCTATCATCTCTTTTGTATAAATAAATGTATTTTTGCCCAAATGAGGGTGTTGAAGCTTATTGTTGTTGAAGATCATTGTAGCTAAAGACTGTTGAAGATTATCAGAGTGTATGATCCCATGTACATTTAATTTGAATGAATATAACAGAGAAGCATTGATTCCAAATGTTTGGTGTTGCTATTACTGTGTTTATCTGAATGAATGAATGGTAGGCTTTTTGTTTAATTACATTTCTCCATTATTACTTGTTCTTATGTTATGAATGCATTACATGGTTGAATGTGTGAATCTGTGAGGATTAGATAAGTTTCAATTGTTTCTCTTCTACGAGAAAGTGCAAGGAGTTCATAGTGTCTGCAAGGTGTGCATTGACAAAGTCTCTTTCGACTAAGAAGCTCAAGAGAGATAATGTGAAGCTTTTGTTTGCAAGGAGTGCATAAGTGTCAGCAAGGTGTGCATTGAAAGAGTTTGTTTTGACTTAGAAGTTCAGGAGGGATAGCTTGAAAGTGTGTGTAGGAAGAAACACACTCAGAGTCATATTGTTCAGGAGGAACAATTGAGCCATAAAGAACTATTTCAAGGTGTGTAGAGCCGCTCACAAAGAAGTTGAGTTGTGGAAGAAGACATGTTGCAAGGTGTGAATAGAGTCAAAATTCGACTAAGTGTCGAAGAAACGCTCTCAGGAGTTAGAGGTTTCGAGGAAGAATAAGCTCAGAAGAAGTAGCGGGTGAGAAGTCTTCAATAGAGAGGAGCCCTTTAAGATTCCCCAAATTAATGAGCGAGATCCATTCCGAGGAAGCGGTATCATTTCAGACCATGAGATTTGGGAGAGTTGCACAGAGGTTAGCCTTGGAGTCCTTCGACACTATGAGTATTCGAAGGTTTGAAAAGGTTTTGAGAAGGTGATCGCCGAAGTCCCGAAGTTGCGAAGTGAATCCTAACCATCGGTATCAAGGAGGATACGTGGCAGCAAATTGAAGAGTCTGGGAGGTAAATCTCCAGAAGATTTGCATGGGTCAAAGAGAAAATTTCTTGAATTCGTGAAAGAGGAAGAGATATGGACCGTTGGATCCTTGAAGGACACGCGACGAAGATCTGTGCACTCTGGGAGAAGAGTACTCTGGAGGAAAATGAGAGTAGTGAAGGAAAAACTCTCAAATCTCGAACTCCCAAAGTAAATCGTGGTCATTGATCTTAGAGGGACACACATTAGAAGATCATGGAGTCCAGAAGTGCGTACTCTGGAGGAAAGGAAAGGAGGAAGTGGAGCGTTGACCATAAGTCATCCGAAGCTCCAAAGGTAAGGAATCATCCTAGCCATTCGTTGTTGGAACACGTGGTGACAGATCTATCACTCCAGTAATAGAACACTCTGGGAAAGTTGTCGAGTAAGTTTATGAGGGTCAAAAGTCCCAAAGGTTGGAGTCAATAAGAGTCATTGATGAACATAGAGACACGTGGAGAGTGGAGATTTACTCTGGAGGAATTGAAGAGTGAAGACACGCATCAATTTCCCAAGGCTGAGCCAATAATCCAGAGAACCAATTTGATCCAATAGTTTTTAGGTATTGCTAAGGTTAAATAAAGAAACTAAGTTTTTTATGTTGATTGATTATTGTCGTAGCTTTCAAGCGGCATAACAGTAGAGGAAATATTCCAGGTTTAATCTCTCTCACTGTTGTTCACTTATTCTTTCTGGAGTGGCGTCTTCCCAAGTAATATATGGTCGAGTTTGTAAACATTGTCTTCTCATTTCAAGCCACAATGCTGCAATCCCACAGCTTTCAAGATGAATTATGAGAGGGAAGAAAATATGAGGGATGGGGGTTATAAATTCTTATTCCCGTCGCATTGAGTGACAAACTTCACCCACAATGAATCTTTGGGCATGTCGGAAAAATTCCATCTCCTTTGACATCCCATACATTGAAAACTAAATGATAGGAAAACAAATCAGGATTGGAGAACTTTGTACCACATGTAACGAATCATATTCCTTTTCAAATTGATATAGGTAAGGTTAATGGATATTTGGTATAAAATTGCAATTGCACTTGATGTTTTTCTAAGTGAATATTGTCATGTTTTTGTTGTTGGAATAGAAATTGTGTATGTTTTTCTTTTTTACAAGAACTGGGAAATATATATTAAAAAGTGTGGATAAATCCACTGTTTTACAAAAAAGGTTCATTAGAGGCCTTCGAAAAGTAAAGACTTTGAGATTTGGAGGTGTTGGAATAAAATTGGTGTTCATAAATTTTTCTCCTTCCCTAGCTATACCGCGTTGATTGTATTTCGTAGAATACAATCTATAAAAGACTTCGTTCATATATATAGAAAAACAAAACATGGAAACTGAATTTTAAAAGGACACAACTACCTGATTCTATTTTGATCTGTGAATGATGCTGGTGCTCCTAAATTGCGTCTGGGTGGGGCTCGTTGAGGTCCGGAATTTGGTTTACTGTGACTGAGTTTACATTTTTGGATGCTCACTAGTTGCTTTCCGGATTGCTTGGTTATTGTTGTGCTCTTTCAAGCTAATCCAAATGATGTTGCATTATCTCCATACTACTACGCTTCTCCTCGATCTCATTCCTCTGGGCATAAATTTCATCTTGAAGCCTTTTGATCAGGTGCATGTTTTGAGAGAGGGTTTTGAGTTCAAATGTCAAAGTGGAGCTGAGAGATCCGATATGTATTCTCGTCCTTTGGCAGCCCATGCATTCTTCCTAGGGATCCCGCTGACCAGAACCAACAAAAAGACCCTTGCCACCCTACATATCTACGAGAATTGTCCAATCTTCTAAGGGGGACACAAGACTGCAACGAATTGGGAATTATGTGCAATGGAGAGAGAATAGGTGGGTCCAAAATCAACAAAAACCACTGGAAAAGTTCTGAGCAGAGCAGAGACGAGACAAAGTGCATGGTGTAGGCTATCTCAAAGCCAAATGGGGAGGAGCCCCGAAGCACTGGAAGGAGACCAAAAGAGTCAACTGAGGCCACTAGGTTAAGTTCTGGACGTAGCAAAAACAAGGCGGAGGCCGGCGTGGATAAGAACAATTCAGGGAAAATTGAGGGGGAGCCCAAAAGATATGGAGGAAGAAAAACTGAGAGACAAACGTTAAGGAGCTCCCTAAGCAATAGGGTGGTCGAAAATGGCTTACCAAAACCAAAAAAAGGATTTTCCCCTGCAAGGATGAGTACTGGCCGAAATTCCCCCATGTTACGATTAATGTTGGGTTTGTGCCAAACATGAAGGTCCCAAAATCTACCTTGTGTGATGTACCTGAGATTTTAATGTCCCCGAGCTTGGGTTTGAACCAGGCGTCACCTTGACACATTACCTGTGTATCTAGGTTGTTGCATGCATTATCCATCTACGTCATATCCTTCATTCCTTGTGTTCCCATGAGCGCGAATGGACAGAATGACTGGCCACCCAAAACCATGATGGAGCCATCACCTAAACTATTAGCCACAGCTGCACGATGACTGATGACATTTGGCACCCGTATGCTCCACCTTCTCCCACTATCGTTAGCCTGCTCCATGTGCCTGATCCACCTGTCCTTTGTTACATTGGTGTCTGCATGTCCGGTCCACATGTTGGAGCTCCAATAAGCTCCACCCCCAACCTTTTTCCACTACCCTGGTCATGTGACACATTAGGTTAAGGGGCTAAGGCTTCAACTACCTCCACGCCTAAGGTTCCAGGCGATTTCCCAATGTTATCTGCTGCCTTGTTATGTTCTCTCAATATGTGAAAGAATGTTGGCTTGAGGGCTTCAGTCAATTATTCGTTTTAGGCTTAAAGTTTTTGGGTCTGTCCCTTGAACCATCATCCTTATAAAAGTCTTGGAGTCGCCTAGAACATTTAGATTGAGAATTTGGAGGGTCTTTGCTAGTTGGAGGCCTTTGAATAAAGCATAAGCCTCTTCTTTGTTATTGATGTCTTTGACTATATTCCAATAGTAATATAATATTATCACAACAAAAGTCACTCCGACAATTTGAGCGGATGCGTTTGCAGGTGAAAATCAAAAAGCCTATGCGATGAATCTGAAAGAACTCTCTGATCAAAACAATGGTCGCAAAAGTCTTAGAACAGAAATACTGACCCTGTACGGACAGGATACAGCTGATAAAATCCAACAATTTGAGCGGATGCATTTGTAGGTGAAAATAAAAAAACCTATGCGATGAATCCAAAAGAACTCTCTGATCAAAACAATGGTCGCAAAAGTCTTAGAACAGAAATACTGACCCTGTACGGACAGGATACAGCTGATAAAATCTGACAATTTGAGCGGATGCATTTGCAGGTGAAAATCAAAAAACCTATGCGATGAATCCGAAAGAAAATTCTGATCAAAACAATGGTCGCAAAAGTCTTAGAACAGAAATATTGACCCTGTACGGACAGGATACAACTGATAAAATATGACAATTTGAGAGGATGTGTTTGCAGGTGAAAATAAAAAAACCTATGCAATGAATCTGAAAGAACTCTCTGATCAAAACAATGGTTGCAAAATTCTTAGAACAGAAATACTGACCCTGTACGGACATGATACAGCTAATAAAATCCGACAATTTGAGCGGATGTGTTTGCAGGTGAAAATAAAAAAACCTATGCGATGAATCCGAAAGAACTCTCTGATCAAAACAATGGTCGCAAAAGTCTTAGAACAGAAATACTGACCCTGTACAGACAGGATACAACTGATAAAATCCGACAATTTGAGCGGATACGTTTGCAGGTGAAAATAAAAAAACCTATGCGATGAATCCGAAAGAACTCTCTGATCAAAACAATGGTCGCAAAAGTCTTAGAACAGAAATACTGACCCTGTACGGACATGATACAACTAATAAAATCTGACAATTTGAGCTGATGCATTTGTAGGTGAAAATCAAAAAACCTATGCGATGAATCCGAAAGAACTCTTTGATCAAAACAATGGTCGCAAAAGTCTTAGAACAGAAATACTGACCCTGTACAGACAGGATATAGCTGATAAAATATGACAATTTGAGCGGATGCGTTTGCAGGTGAAAATAAAAAAACCTATGCGATGAATCTGAAAGAACTCTCTGATCAAAACAATGGTCGCAAAAGTCTTAGAACAGAAATACTGACCCTGTACGGACATGATACAGCTGATAAAATCCAACAATCTGAGCTGATGCGTTTGCAGGTGAAAATAAAAAAACTTATGCGATGAATCCGAAAGAACTCTCTGATCAAAACAATGGTCGCAAAAGTCTTAGAACAAAAATACTGACCCTGTACGAACAGGATACAGCTGATAAAATCCGACAATTTGAGCGGATGCGTTTGCAGGTGAAAATAAAAAAACCTATGCGATGAATCTGAAAGAACTCTTTGATCAAAACAATGGTCACAGAACAGAAATATTGACCCTGTACGGACATGATACAACTGATAAAATCCGAAAATTTGAGCGGATGCGTTTGCAGGTGAAAATAAAAAAACCTATGCGATGAATCCAAAATAACTCTCTGATCAAAACAATAGTTGCAAAAGTCTTAGAGCATAAATACTGACCCTGTATGGACATGATACAACTGATAAAATCTGACAATTTGAGCGGATGCGTTTGCAGGTGAAAATCAAAAAACCTATGCGATGAATCCGAAAGAACTCTCTGATCAAAACAATGGTCGCAAAAGTCTTAGAACAGAAATATTGACCCTGTACGGACATGATACAGCTGATAAAATCTGACAATTTGAGCGGATGCGTTTGCAGGTGAAAATAAAAAAACCTATGCGATGACTCCGAAAGAACTCTCTGATCAAAACAATGGTCGCAAAAGTCAACAGAAATACTGACCCTGTACGGACAAGATACAGCTGATAAAATCTTACAATTTGAGCGGATGCATTTGCAGGTGAAAATAAAAAAACCTATGCGATGAATCCGAAAGAACTCTCTGATCAACACAATGGTCGCAAAAGTCTTAGAACAGAAATACTGACCCTGTACGGACATGATACAGCTGATAAAATCTGACAATTTGAGCGGACGCGTTTGCAGGTGAAAATAAAAAAACCTATGCGATGAATCCGAAAGAACTCTCTGATCAAAACGATGGTCGCAAAAGTCTTAGAACAAAAATACTGACCCTGTACGGACAATATACAGCTGATAAAATCCGACAATTTGAGTGGATGCGTTTGCAGGTGAAAATAAAAAAACCTATGCGATGAATCCGAAAGAACTCTCTGATCAAAACAATGGTCGCAAAAGTCTTAGAACAGAAATACTGACCCTGTACGGACAGGATACAGCTGATAAAATCCGACAATTTGAGCGGATGTGTTTGCAGGTGAAAATAAAAAAACCTATGCGATGAATCCGAAAGAACTCTCTGATCAAAACAATGGTCGCAAAAGTCTTAGAACAAAAATACTGACCCTGTACGGACAAGATACAACTGATAAAATACGACAATTTGAGCGGATGCATTTGCAGGTGAAAATAAAAAAACCTATGCGATGAATCCGAAAGAACTCTCTGATCAAAACAATGGTCGCAAAAGTCTTAGAAAATAAATATTGACCCTGTACAGACAGGATACAACTGATAAAATCCGACAATTTGAGCGGATCCGTTTGCAGGTGAAAATAAAAAAACCTATGTGATGAATCTGAAAGAACTCTCTGATCAAAACAATGGTCGCAAAAGTCTTAGAACAAAAATACTGACCCTATACGGACATGATACAGCTGATAAAATCCGACAATTTGAGCGGATGCGTGTGGAGGTGAAAATAAAAAAAACTATGCGATGAATCCGAAAGAACTCTCTGATCAAAACAATGGTCGCAAAAGTCTTAGAACAGAAATACTGACCCTGTACGGACATGATACAGCTGATAAAATCCAACAATTTGAGCGGATGCGTTTGCAGGTGAAAATAAAAAAACCTATGTGATGAATCCGAAATAACTCTCTGATCAAAACAATGGTCGCAAAAGTCTTAGAACAGAAATATTGACCCTGTACAGACAGGATACAGCTGATAAAATCTGACAATTTGAGCGGATGCGTTTGGAGGTGAAAATCAAAAAACCTATGCGATGAATCCGAAAGAACTCTCTGATCAAAACAATGGTCGCAAAAGTCTTAGAACAAAAATGTTGACCCTGTACAGACAGGATACAACTGATAAAATCCGACAATTTGAGCGGATGCGTTTGCAGGTGAAAATCAAAAAACTTATGCGATGAATCCGAAAGAACTCTCTGATCAAAACAATGGTCGTAAAAGTCTTAGAACAAAAATACTGACCCTGTACGGACATGATATAGCTGATAAAATCCGACAATTTGAGCGGATGCGTTTGCAGGTGAAAATCAAAAAACCTATGTGATCAATCCGAAAGAACTCTCTGATCAGTCACTCTTATGTTTATAAAAAAAAATAACAAAAACATATATAATACAAAAAACACTGTGAATACAACTAAAATAAAATAAAATGAAATAACTTATTGTTAGTTGGGTGCGGAGAGAATAATGACGTCGAGTTCGTCTATATAGTTTACTAGGGCCAAGTCTCTTGAAAAGATTCAAGATGTGCACGAAAAGATAGCTATATATTTATGTCGAAAGTTATGCCGAAAGGAGTATACCTATTGGAGATGGGCACAATTAATCACCTTTTAATTTAAAATTCTAATCTGATGGCTAACAAGTGAAAGTGATGGAATATTCTTACTCGTCCTCCCAAATCAATGAATGTGATTTACTCTTCATAACTTCCTTGTATTTTTTAATGCAACAGTTAACTTGTTTACTTTTTAACATTTACCTAATCATATTAAGAAATTACTGTACCACCATATGATTGCCACTTTTAACTGATTAACCTTTGGAATTACCACATTTAAGATTAACTTTTGGATTTCCTCAGCTTTATGTGAGTTTCATGCATTTCAATTCACAGAGTGTTATCCGTCCTGATAACTTTCTGCGTTCACCAACCACAACACCAGCCACTTTGGGGCTGTGCTAGTAATACCCCAAATGAAATCAAACATCATTTATTTATTAATCGGTGATCATATGACGAGGCTTTGTCTCTTATGATTGTTTTAAACAAATTCAAGACCTGCCCGCAAAGATTGCTATATATATCATAACCCAGATGAAATGGAACATCATTTATAAATCAGTGAAAGGCAACCAGGAGCAACACACAGAAGCAGATGCAAATGGAAAATGGTGTCAAGTTATTGACGGCTTGGAACAGCGGGTTTGGGATGAGAGTAGAATCAGCTGTCAAAGCCAAGGGAATCGAATTCCAAACTGTGCACGAAGACCTCTCTAACAAGAGCGAGCTATTACTCACCAGCAATCCCGTGTACAAGAAGGTCCCCGTTCTGATTCACAACGGCAGTGCCATCTGTGAATCATTCTCGAGTACATAGACGAGACTTGGCCTACAGCCCCTCATCTGCTGCCGAGCGACCCATATGATCGTTATCTTGTACGGTTCTGGTCGGACTTCGTGGACAAGAAGGTAATTATCTGGCACAAATTCCTGTTAACCCTACATCTATTATGCCCGATATCAATTTCGTTAGCACCTCGATAAATGAAAGAATAAAAGGGTTTTCATTGCATGCATGTATTAATGGAATGGTTTGTTTTTGCAGTCCAAGGAAATATTCTATGAGCTTTACAGCGTTCGTAGAGCAGAGGAGTTAAAGAAGGTCCAGGAGAAGTATTATGAGTTGGGTGTGATTATGGAGGGCCGGGTAGAAGAGTTGGAGAAGAGAGGCTGTTTGTATGACGGAAGGAGTTTGAAGTACATGGATGTGGTCTTCGCTCCTACTGTCGGGTGGTTTGGACCAACCCGAGAGCTATTAGGGTTGAGATTTGCAGACACTGAGAAATGCCCTCATCTGTACAAATGGATTCGGAGTTTACTCACCAATGATGTTATGAAGTCAACACTGCCGGATCCCGATAAATTTCTGGAGTATGGAAAAAAGCGGTTAGCTCCGCTTTTGGTCTGGATGGATGAATCATCC
>ML785767.1:503903-518330 GCA_009831015.1 Picea engelmannii | reverse complement strand
TAGGTGGAACAACAATAAGTTGGATTTCGAAACTGCAAAAGGTTGTTGCACTTTCAACAACAGAGGCAGAGTATGTTGCTACTACAGAGGCTAGTAAAGAAATGATTTGGTTACAAAGGTTTATGGAGGAATTGGGAAAGAAGTAGGAGAACAGTCGGTTGTACTGTGACAGTCCGAGTGCCATTCACCTTGCAAATAACTCAGCCTTCCATTTGAAGACTAAGCATATACAGTTGAGGTACCACTTCATACGATCTGCCTTGGAAGATGGACAATTGAAGCCGAAAAAGATACACACTAGCCAGAATCCTGCAGACATGTTAACAAAGGGAGTAACCAGGGAGAAACTGAGTTCCTAATCAGTTTCAGTTGGTCTTCAAGAATGAAGATGAAAATGAGAAATTTTCTAGGTCCAAGAAGTTTCAGAGTCCAACATATACAACAGCGGTGGAGTTGTTGAGATTAGTCTCCAAGTGGGAGATTGTTGGTTGTGGAGCCTGATTATCTTCCTGATTTAGAGGTCTTTTGCTTTCAGCCGTGTTTATACCCCATGAAGTATTTACACCCCATAAGTATGTACACTCTTCCACGCGGGGGAGTGCAGAGGGGGGGCACCCCCTCTGCGGGGTCCACGGGGGCTATCCCCCCTGGCTGGGGGGTCTGGGGGCAAGTGGGCCCCCAACGGGGGTTCAGAGGCGAAGCCCCCGAAGTAAAAATTGCCTTGTAAAAGTATATTGTAATTTCATTGTAAATATGGATTGTTCATTATAAGGTCGCAGATCTAACGGTAGAGATTATGTTAGGGTTTTTTGCCCTAGAAGGCAAGCCTCTTTTATGAGGGAAATGTATTGCAGCTATGGATGATGGTGAATATTGTATTCTGAGAGAGGAGACTGTGAGAGAAAGAAGAGGAAGTTACAGCGGGTTTTGTTGTAGGTTGTATCCCTTCATTTGCTGGATAATAATAAAGGAAGGACCTAGCAATTTCTCTGGTGGGCGTAGCCCACACTAGGTGAACCACATAAATCTGTGTCTCTCTTGTATTGTGTATCTTCTGTGTTTTATTTCCGCATTTTTTTTATTTTATTGCTCCACGGTCCTGTTTTTCTAACAGGCACTGGGTTCAACATTGATAATCTGCTTCCCTCCTTAAGGATTTGACTTAGAATCAAAATCGACCTTTGACTCAAAAGCCTTTATCTCGGCCATGAGGGACCGCTTGGAGAGACATTCTTCGATGTTTTGCTGAGGAATTTTATGGTACTCACACCATTTTCTCGTGTCCTTCTTTGTCTTCTCATTGCTCTTCTTATGTTGTGGCTTGGACTGGTTTTCCTGAGGGAGACCATCTCGACTTGGTCCATTGCTGTGTGGGTTGGGGTTACCTTTTCCTTGCTTCATCTATGAGGGGTTTGCAGATCCCAAAAGTCATGCCAAAAGAGGCGATGTCTGTGAACTCCACTTCTGTCTGAATGTATCTATGCAAGCAACCACAGTATTTGAGCACCAGATGATGCTCAGAGTCTTTGATACCCAATTTGGTGCATAGGGTGTGGAAATTATTGGTGAAATCTAGTACTGTCTAGTCCCTTTCTTGACGTAGGGTGGTCCATCTGATGTATTGGTCCTCGTAGCTTCCAACATGGTAGTATTATTCTTCAATGGTGTCCCGGAAGGAATCCCATGTAGGGGCCACCACAAATATTGTAGATTCCTCCATGACCCTTTGCTAAGAGTAAGTATCCCACCAGTATTTAACATGGGGATTGACCTTGAGGAGTGAAAAAGTGATCTTTTCCCTATCGAAAAAATTGTGGACCGAAAAATATCCTTCGATCATATTCAACCATTTATCTACAACATCCGCATCTATTAGTCCTTCAAATAATGTAATATCAAAATTTACTTGTACCTTGAAGGGGGTTGCATGGCTACTGGATGAATATGCTTCTCTTGTGGGTAGTCGTTGAAGGATCTACACGAAGTTGTCCATCATTTATTTCCTTTGTCGTGCGAGGGATTCCTCGAGCAAAATTTTATTAGGATCTCTTGCTCCATCATCTTTCTTTTCATCCCCAATGGGTTTTTTTCGGGCTCAACGCAATTGATATGGTAATGGATTGATTGGTCTGAGTCCCAACTTCTTGTACCCATATCTTGTCGGGGACATGCACAAAGAAAAATAAATGAAGAGCAAACTAATCTGATACCACTGATGTGGATTTAGGAGCGGAACAAACAGATTAATAGACTGAATAAAATAAATACAAAGATATGGAGAATAAAAAAAATATCCAGCGAACAATATCTTCTATTAAATAATGAAATAGGTTGAAACTGTAAAACTGCAGAACTGAAACTTGCTTGAATGGTGATAGCTATCTCTGAGAAGAGATGTGGCTGCTACGCGCATCCATATGAGAATAATGGAATACAATGAGGCTCCATAGGACTTTTTGATATTACTCATGAATTCCAAAACCCTATACATCCAAAAACCTAACCCTAGAAGGTGAAACGTTGAAAGTCATGTGGACCCTATAGGTAAGTTGGTGTAATTTGGTACCTCAACTTTCTAGGGTAGTAAATTTTGCATACGACCTCCGTTTTAGGAGCGTAATAGCCCATTGAAAAGGTCTTTCAGAGAAATACACGTATTGTCATCAAACGTTGATTCCATTTACAGTTTGACTGTGGCAAGCCAAAAAAAAAACATTTANATGTGCTAACATGAAAACATACAAAATAATCTAGTTGGATTAGGCAAGAGGCCACTTGTATCCTCCTGAAGGATCCATGGGGCTTCTTACAGCCCCAGAAGTGTAGAACCCACAATTACAAAGAAGTACAGAATAACCTGTTGAACAAAAAGAGACACGAGGAGCCAGTTGGAATAGGTGGGTGGCCACCAATACCTACCTGGATCAGCCCATGCACCCATGGAGGCATAGAGGGAACGAGTACCTCCATTATTTAGCTTTACCATCGTGAACCTTTGAAACCTACAGTCATTGAGATATCCCGTGCATTTTTCTAGAAATACCAGTGCCTGTATTTTGCTGAGCCATGCTCTACCTTAACGAACTATTGTTGTTGTCAACACAATTCCTTACCTGAGCGTGGTTTACTTCCACCTTTTCTTTCCATACCTGAAATTTTTTTTTTTCATCCCCCATGTCTGTTTGACGTAGGAGCTGGATTGAAGAAGCAGGTTGTCAGGCATCTACGCTACTCTCTCCAAGTGAGAAATATTTTGTTGTGATTGAAGAAGCAGGTTGTTAGGCCTATGCACTACTCTCTCCAGGTGATAGAGAGTTTGTTGGGGAAATGAGTTCTCCTAGAGGGAGTCCAGTAGCACTTATAGAGCTCTCAGAATTCATGATATGGCCTGTTGTTGAAGCCCAAGGGGAGGGAGGTGTAGCAATCGATGGATTGTTGGACAATGAAGGTGTACACTCTTGGGGTGGGACAGGCATGTGGGGAATGCGATTTTGTGAGCGGTGGGCATAAGTGGCTCCTGGGAGGAAATCCTTCTTGTTGCGTTGTGAAATTCCCGTAGCCTCATCCTAGCCTAAGATTCCTTTGCCCTCGGTGGATTTTAGTCCCATCTCGGGGGTGACCCACTGTTGAGAGTGATGAGAAGCATGGTCTATGGCTGGGAGGTTCATGGTAGGTTTTCACACATTTGGTGGTATTATATTAAAATATAAGTACCACTTTTATGTTCATTTACATGTTGTGTATATGTACATGTGTTATAATTGATGAGTAATTCATGCATATGTTGTATGTGTAGACTTATTGTTATTTCCACATTAATTTGTGTATTAGCAGAATATGTTGTTTGTTTATGTTTATATATATGCACATGATAATTGTCATTTCTATGAGGTAGAATGTCATGGCCTAGGTGGCCTAGATGTGTATGATGTTTCTGCAAGACTCTCTGTGTGGCATAGCCCAATAGGTTATGGTTGGGTATGTTACAAAATGGTATCAGAGAAGAAATATGTTTTCCTCTATGGCGTTGCCCGGCCTGTTGGGTGGCTAGGGACGTTACAAAATGGTATCAGAGAAGAAATATTTTTTCTTTTGTGGTGTTGCCCGACCTTTTGGGTGAGGTCAATGAGGAGAAACATTCTCCATTTAAAGAACATAGATCAAAGCTGAAAAACATAGCCAGAGTAAGTGTTGTTGAACTACACGTTTTCTTAACAACCTATTTCACCATAGCTTCTCATCCACTATGCCTGAATTCATACAATGATTCAGATTAAACATCTCAAGAACCACATTCCAATCCAAATAAACTAAAAATCTATCAAAGAGAAAAATATAAATACATGCACCAATTGCCTGCCTCATTGGACGAGGGATGGGTTTTATCCCTTTGAAAGGGACAGATTTTCCAATACCTAAGAAACTTGTTCGAAAGTCCTACCAAGCATCCATGGAACCTTGGTAAGGAGATGATGCACTCCATCAACACTCGCCCCACTTTCCCAGTAACTCCATGAACACATGTCCCAATCTACTAGTAATAGATGGCTCCATGCATCTCATAAATACTTGTGAAAAAACCTAAACACCTAGTAAAAAATGTAAATTACAGTAAAAAAACTAAATTTAAAGTGGGGTATTAATAACATCATTTTTATTATTAAGCTAATCATTGTAATCACCATTATTAATGACCAACATACATGTTTTGTCATGCAGAGAAGTTGGATAATTAAAATTTGACTTTATGTATAATTGTTTCATTAGATGTTTCTTGTCACTAATTAATGATATGGTATAGTGAAAGATCATGGTTCTTGTCCCTTTGTAAGAAATGCATAGTTGACACTAAAATTAGGGTTGGAATTCAAAAGTAAATATTTTGTATTTTGAATGAGTATTTTTTTTAAATTAATGTTTATGTTTTTAAAATTATTATATAGATTAATAGTTGAAGAATTAGAGGTATTTTGTAGGAATGCATTTTTTGTTTTTAATGAGATTTTATGAATTTATGAATTGAGCATTAAGTTTTAATGGGCCAATTTAAAAAAAAATAAGCCACAAATGACAAAGTTTTGGTTGAACATATTAATGAAATATTTTAATTACAATTATAATTTAAATAACAATTGAAATATGAAAAGTCTTAGAAAAGAAGTTATTGGGCCAATTTAAAAAAAATAAGCCACAAATGACAAAGTTTTGGTTGAACATATTAATGAAATATTTTAATTACAATTATAATTTAAATAACAATTGAAATATGAAAAGTCTTAGAAAAGAAGTTATTGCAAAAATGTCAAACTACCTATTTGAAACTCATTTTAGGATAATTCATAAACCTTAATTTCCATGGGGCATATCTCAAAAAGTATAGCGAACAAAAGTCTAAAATTTTTATTTGAGGTACTTCTATATGTTTTCTGAGATCCCTGAAAATTTCATAGTCTGAAAATTCCCAGAAAATAAGTTATAGAAAAAATTCCAAACTGACCTATTTAAAACTGATTTCAAGACCATTCACAAACCCTAACTTCCACACAACATATCTAAAAAAATATAGTGAATAAACATATGAAATTTTTACCACATGTACCAATAGTTCTTGCCTACATGTCTTCAAAATTTCACGGTGTCAAACATCCCAGAAAATAAGTTATCACAAAAATGATAAGCTGACCTAAAACTGATTTCACAACTCTCCCATTTTGAAATGGTATTCAATCTTGGCTAATCCACTTCTTCAAATATTATCACATTTTTCACCCACAAACTTTCTCTCAATACTTTCTTTTTTTATACTTTATCATAACCCTTCATGAAGGGACATTGAATTCAAAAAGACATGACAGCCATTAATTAAATAATTAATTCGATTTTTTATTTCATTTTTCCAAATATCATGAGAAAATACATCAAAAAATACCATGGGCTTCCAAACCCATGGGTTTGAAGCCACCATTTCACTTTTTAATTTTTCATGTGCACCCGTTTTTTTAATATGCCTGTAAACCTATATACAAATCAATCTTGGAAATTGTAATGTCCTCATTTTTGGATTCCCCTACTTTACAGTTGGAGACGACCTTATGGGTCTATGTCAATCTGACCAGAGAAGTAAATTGAGATTAACAAGGGAAATTGGAGGAGTTATATGAGGCCAGACCTAGTCCATTCACCTTATTTCATCATTAGGAACACTTCCACATAGTTCGTTCTTGATTTTGTGACATTCCAACGATTGATTGAAATGATGAGAAACACACTTACAACATCGAAAATGAATTACAAGCTAAGTAATCGCTTTCCAATATTAAAAGTGAATTAATTAATTAATAAAGTGATTTTACTAAAATTAAATTATAAAATCACTTTACTTTATAAAAAAGATAAAGTCCTTGACTTGTTGCTTATTATATCATAGTATAGCTGTTGCTAACTATTCCTACATGCTTGTCTTTGAATGTTGTACATTTAATTCTTTACAGTCAATCCTTTGTTAATGAATAGGTCAAAGATTATTATAATATTTCCTTGAATAGGTCAGAGATTATTATAATATTTCCTGAAATATTAATTTATATTGTCGCTGCCATTTATATCCAATTGTAGTAATTTTGGTAATATATTATATGTTTTCTATACATTGTTTGCATTAAAGCAATGTGGTAAATATTTTTTATAATCAAAACATTTGAAATGTCCACACCAACAAACTAATGTTTCTTGAAATATTAAATTATATTAATTATATTGTATTAAAATGTGGTAAAGACTATTTACACTCAAAACATTTGACATAATGTTTACACCAACAAACTAAGGAAAAAAATACATCAAAAATATTATCAAGGAATATTACAGAAATGTTGTGTGTTTGTAAAGTTGAAATATTAAATTATATTGTATTAAACTGTGGTAAAGATTGTTTACACTCAAAACATTTGACATAATGTTTACACCAACAAACTAAGCAAAAAATACATCAAAAATATTATCAAGGAATATTACAGAAATGTTGTGTGTTTGCAAAGTTGTAATATGATCACCAATAAATTAATCAAAAATATATATAATTTGTTTTATCAAGGAATATTACAGAAATGTGTTGTTAATATGACATTAATGTTAATCCTTTAAAATCAATAACAATAATTCCAACAATGAAAAAGGTGTGACAGGTGTGAGGGGAAGTCTATTTAAGTCTATTATTCCTGAGACTTGGGAATGTATCTAGGAATGAATCTAATATCAATTGTCTCTTTTTCAAATAGACATTAATGAATACCCTGTGTACAATCTTGCCTCATAATATTGCAATGGTGAGTCATTTCTATCTTTTGATTATATAAAATAAGCATCTATGGCGATACTCAGAAGAATTATTAATATTGATGGCCAACGAGAAGTCCCAGTTGCAGACATAGAGACCCCTAATCAGGACCACCCTTGGACATACACATGATATTATTAACTACAGAAAATCATGCATAGCTGCATTGTCTATATGGTGAAGTCGAGGAGGGAACATATTGTAAAAGTTTCTTTTTTTTTACTCGCACTTGTCCATATTTTATCTCATATACAAATCTTGGGGATTATAGGAAATTATTTGTGTTACATATTGCAAGGCATATGACAAAATATCAGGCAACACTACAAATACGACCGACGATTTATATTGGAGGGTTGGAGATACCAGTGAATCTCCATAGTTCTCGTGGTAATCCCTCAAGGTTTTCAAATTTCTTATTACCTTGATTTATTTTTTAAAATAAATTTATTTTAGTATTTATTAAATATTATAAATCAATTTTTTTATTGGGTCAAAACTTAGTGATATGATATTATTGGTCTGGTGTATGCAATTTCTTTCTCAGAATTGTCAGGATTAAAAAATGAATTAAAAAAACAAATTTGTGAATGGTTTTTTGGGAGGACTCTAACACTTGCTGCAATTGAGGTTTTAAAGAATGTGGTCGAGGTGAGATTATTGCAATTGATGGATTGAAATTACTACATTTGATGGCTTGACACTTTAGGCAGTCTACCTGGCAAATTGCATGGAGCCATCGTTGTATGCTCCACCACCTACGACATGAGCATGCCACCACAAGGTTCCCTCCTGATCAACTATGGTGAACCTGTATGTGTAACTTCCGCCTGGTTGAATAGTTAACTATATAATATACTTGGGTTCATTGGCCCAACCCATATGTGGTTGGTGTATTCCACATGCATAATCTGGAATTGTACATATCAGATATATAAATGCATATGGGTTGGTGTATTCCACATGCATAATATGGAATTGTACATATCAGATATATAAATGCAATAGGGATTTTAAAAATGGCTAAATCCATTGCTTCTATTATATGCCATTCCATGAAAGAAAGAAGATTTCCTGAAGGGAGAGATACATAAGAAATAACAGGAATATTTCTCCAGTAATCTTCACCATCTAAGTCAATCCATGGTGAAGCAGACTGTTGTTGAAAATATGTTCTCAATTCTCACTAAATGGTATTGGTGTTTCTATTGTTGTCATTAGTATCAGGGAAATCTAGAAGAAGCTTCTTCTTTGAAGTTTCATGTACAAAAATTTTAGTTGCATAATTCTTTGAGCTTGCAGGTGGAGACCTTTTCGTTGTGTAATTATTTAAGCTTGCAGGTATAGACCTTGTTATTCTCAATCATTGTACTTAAACCATTGTTATTCTTGTTTTTAACACTCCTAAGCCTTCCCTTGTCTATATATCCCATTGAAAACACCTCCACCCTTTCATGTTCCTCTGTGTTCATTGAGACCCTTCTTCTTCATTGAGAAACTTGCATAGAGAGACCCGCCAAACCTATTATGCATGGAGATAGTAGTGAAAGTACTAAAAAAAAACACCAACAATACTCACAAGAGATTCCAATTGCTTCTTTGCATCGCCTATCTATTTCCGCTACTACTATGTTTGGTTCTTTGATCGATGACATGTGTGTTGTCTCCTGAATTGGAAGTTCCGACCTGACACCATAGCACAATTAAGTAGTAAAAACGAGAAGTTTAATGAAATTGTTCATTGCTTCCATTCATTGATGTTTGTCTGAGACAATTAGAAACATTCATGCAATGTAGTCATGGCCACTATCATACCACATACATAGAAATTCAACTCCAATATGATCTTTCATTTCAATTCAAATCACAATGGAGTTTTGCGGCATGTCATTTCAAGCAACCCATATAGTTGTCTGTTGTTTCGATCTACTTTTTTTCCAATAGGAAAATTTCCCAATTATATATATTTATATAATTTGTGCTCTTTACAAGAGTATTACAGTCTCGCAATGTTACTAGAAAGTTGTACTTTCACCAGTGGTTGTCTTTCAATATGCATGGGGTGAAAGTCAAGTTCAAATGTCGGAGAAAGTGCAGAGAAATTCATGCCACTGTTGCAAAATGTCAATAGAAGTTACCAAGAATGAGGAGGAAGAGGATGTGTAGTATGAGCCTGTTGATTAGTTATTTGCCCAACTTTACATCTAGAAAGCCTACTAAGGATGTTGAATAGTCTGATATTAGAGTAGGGATAGAAAGAGAGGGGGGGCTCCTATCCTTCTATCCTTTAAGAGTGATGCCTTTGATAGTTGATTAGCGGAGTTGTTGTACTCGCGGTGAATATGTGTATAGCTAAGTTTATTGAAGGTGGACTGTAGTTGTCTAATTCTATATTTCCAGGATAAAAGTGAGACTACTTGTATTTCTCCCCTACTTCTCAGCCACTCAATGAAGATTTTGGAGTCTCCAAGAACCTGTAGGGTATCTAAATGAAGGGTTGGTCTGAACTTGAATTTAGATATAAGCTACAAAGCAATGGTTTGCTTAGTTGACTCTGAAAACTAGGGCTTGTGCTCAATTATGTTACGAGTCTCCAGAAACTATATTGTGCTTAGACTGGGTTATTTTCATTTCTTCCGACCGAACCCTAGACTTGCATAGAGCTTAGTTACCATATTTTTTATTTTATTTTTCGTTCATAGACTTCTTCCCTCCTTCATTCACAGGTGGATGAAATTATTGTGCTTATGGACATGTGTTCGATTTTATGGACACGTGTTCGATTTTATGGACATGTTCTTTAGAAGACGGTGGCCACGTGGAATTGAAGAATTGTCTCTAAGTGAAGAATATTTACTTTTTATTTTAGTTTTTTAAATGATTTTGTTTTACTAAAAATGGAAGTGAAATGCTACACTAAAAATTTCTACAAGATCATTAAATATGGTGGTGGCATAATGTGTTAAATGTATACCTTCTTCACATTCCCTCAACTCATATTCCTTTGATGCCTTCAATTCCCATATATTTCAAAATCCTCAACTTGCTTCATTGATCATAATATTTTCAATGCATCAAGCTCATTTCCTATATTGAATATAGGGTGAAATAAACATATTTTTTATTACTAATTAGAAAACCAAAAGCAATAACATTATGTATTATGGTATAAGTTAAAGTGCAATAACTATGTATTATTGTGTAAGTTAAAGTGCAATAACTTTGCATTGAAGACGAACATGAATTTAGACTTGAAGCTAATGATAAATCTAGAGTTTTTCAATTACTGCCAATATTGAAATTCAAATAATTTAGAAGTATTATTGTGTAAGTTAAAGTGCAATAACTTTGCATTGAAGACGAATATGAATTTAGACTTGAAGCTAATGATAAATCTAGAGTTTTTCAATTACTGCCAATATTGAAATTCAAATAATTTAGAAGTCCCTTGTGGTGACTTGAAGTATCAAGCTCTTCATCTATGACTACCCTTTTTTGATACTTCATCTCTCAATATTCTTAAGCGCCTATCACATATTACAGATTCAATTGTACTCAATTGTTCAAATGGTGTATGGTGGCTAGTTTTAATATATGTTCAATATTTATGTCATCTTGACTACCCCTTTTTTATACTTCATCTCTCAATATTCTTAAGCGCCTATCACATATTACATATTGTAGATTCAATTGTACTCAACTTTTCAAATGGTGTATGGTGGCTAGTTTTAATATATGTTCAATGTTTATGTCATCTTTATATCAATGAGATTGTTGGGATGCGTTTTCACCAGCGTTGGCATAACACAATTATTAGCTTGTATATCTAGGTATATTAGGTATCAAAAGGAAACAATGTAAACCATATTCACATAACACTTGAACATTGAAGAAATAAGAGACTTACAACAAATGTTGTTTATTATGCACCATCGGCTTCAATCGATTACCGCACAATCCTTAGATGTTTGAAAAAAAGTGGTTATATATGGATCTCATCTTCTTCAATTGGTCAATTTTAAGAAACAATGCAGATTTAAGAAGCAATGCAGATGAATCACCCATTAATATGTGTATAGTGTTATTATATGCATGATTTGAACACATTCCAACAAAAACTTACAAAAGTTTCTAAAATGATATTTGATATGACTAAGATATAATGATATTTGATATGACTATGATATTTTGAAGTTCTCACCATCATACTTAAATTATTTTGATACAAGTATACAAATTAGGTAAGAACTAGCTACTTTGAAACTATTTCCCTTGTTATATAAGCATAGAATTTTTCAAGTTGAAGGATTAAAACTCAAACCAGTAATCTTTTTATTGTAAAAATAATGAGAAGTTTATTTTCCCTAATAATTTCTTATTAAATAAAAAATATTTTAAAATTTGAATTACATATTGATGTGGAGCTTCCTAAATGGATGGTTTTATTAAATAAAAAATATTTTAAAATTTGAATTACATATTGATGTGGAGCTTCCTAGATGGATGGTATTCTCTCATAAGTAAAAAAAAATATATATATATTATTTTAATTACATCTACTTACACCTATTGAAAATAGCTAAATTTAATTAGTTTCTAATCACAAAAATGCTTTCAATGGACAATTGTCCAAGATTTGACATGCATGGTAATATTATGTGTAGTCAAAATAAATCTATAGCTACCATTTTAACCATTCACTTCCTTGCATCTCAAAACATGGAATAATGATGGATCTTGTTATTAATGCCCACCTTGTTTACTGTTAGTGGGTTTTTTTAACTGAGTGGGACAACTTTTTTACTATTTCACTTGCCTAGGCATATCTCCAGAAAGAGTTATTAATGTCCACGTTATTTAATCATGAGGTCTTTTTACTATGAATGGGAACGTTTTGTTTTTCCTTTGTCTTTGTTTTTGTTGTTATCGCTGCATTTCTATGCCTAGTTGTTATTGAAAAATATGGGGAAAAATGGTTTTAAATTACTATTAAAATCACACTCAACAAACTCAGATCATGTTCCCAAAAACTTGCTGAGTAAAGATAAAAAAAAATGCTCTAATTTTAATTTTTATTATGTCAAACATAATAAAAATGCTACAATGTACATATTTGTGAGGAAAATGAACTCTTTGTTTGCATAAAAACTCACTACATCATGATTCTATGAACACAACTCTGTTTCAAATAAAAATTACTGCAACACACAACAACATTTTGATAAAAAACACTACAACATCACAGTTATATAAAAAAAAACTAAGAAAATAGTTGGGTCATGCATGGGAGTGGTTCGGTGGGTGGAGTTTTTCTCTGTATGACCGATGGAACACCAGTCTTATAGAGGTAATAGCCACCATAATAGCCATTTCGGGACCCTCCCCTAATTAATTCTCCTACTCGTTCTTGTTCTAGCGAACCGCGAACTACGCTGGTGAAATAGCTAAATGATAGGAGTATCCAATCCTATACACTTGTTGGATTACTGAGGGGGGGGGTGAATCAGTAATAACGTAATATTAATCATTTTTCTTCAAATGTTATATCAATGTAGAATTATTATCCAATAATGAGCAGTAATAAATAAACAATCACACACATACACAGTACACCAATGTTTTACGTGGAAACCCAAATCAGGAGAAAACCATGGAATGTTTTTTCTTATATGTATTGAAGAATAACATTCATTGGAAGCACCAACTTCCTTTGTTTTCTAGCTGCAACTGGAAGGAGGCTCCAACCCCCTAGTTTCTCAGGCTACAACCTAAGGGAACTCCAACTCCCCAAATATATGGCTACAACTAGAAGGAGGCTACAACCCCCAATGTTTTCCGACTACAACCGGAAGGTGGCTACAACCACTTGTCCTTGCCCCGTCTTGCCACCGTGAAGTAGAAGTAGAATGATGGAACCATTGTCACACTATCACTATGAGATATACCACTGTAAACCTGTACCAATAAATCTGAACCATGCATCAACCATGCATTAACCTATACCTCAACATGTAATCAACCTGTACCACAAAAAGGTGCATCAACCATGCACCAACCTGTAATCAACATGTACCATAAACAAGTGCATCAACCATGCACCAACCTGTAATCAACCTGTACCATAAACAAGTGCATCCAACCATGTGCCAAGTATGTACCAATCATGTGTCAAATACTCATAAACTATGACTCATCAATATGTACCAACATCATCAACTATACACCTCATGTATGTGTGCCAACTCATCAACTATTTGTCTCAACCATGTACTCAACATGTACCTCAACAAAAATCCCTCATCAATTTCATCATCCAAATCTGATTTGTAGCTTTGTAATAGACTTGGTGCATATTATCACATTCCTACAAACATTCCTTAACTTTAAAAACAAGATACTAACATTTTCATCAAACTTTTCTTTAGTCTCACATGCCTAATTTTGGATTAGTCAACAACCCTAACTTGAAGTAATCATAACTTTGAACCTGTAATGTATAAAGATATTGAACTGATACACAATGTTCTTCAGTGTGTTTTATACAATTCCTCCAAGTGGAACTACTTAGAACCTCTCAGAAAAGGAGTTATAGCAAAAATGACATACCTTGTTGAATTCTGGCTTATTCTAGAGAGCGACCTTGTAGAGCGTGCCCCACACAAAATATTTGATGAAATGATTTGAAAACATTATACAGAATACTACAGACTGTACCCTAACCAACACAATTGGTCTCACTAAATTTTCATCTGTTATTAAGAAGTTATGATGTTTTTACCCGAAACACTTGATTTTGACTAGTTTCAGGACTGGCCACAAACCATATTTTCCACAGAGTGTAACTCCAAAAATACAACGACCCACAAGCTGAATGTTTAACCAAAAATACTTGGATATGTTTTCTCACTTTCATAGAAATTTCAGGATCTGAATCATTATATAAAAAATGTTATAGTGAAAATGGTGAGATGACCTGAAAATAACATACCTTAGAAAGCACCATCAAAATAATTTATCCTTCCTTGCATTTCGGCCTTCTTTTCTTCACTTTCCTCAGAATTTCGGCTTAGATATCATTTGTATACCTCAGA
>ML785767.1:482879-495698 GCA_009831015.1 Picea engelmannii | reverse complement strand
CATAACTCTCAAACCGTGAGGAGTTATGTGACGTTCTACATACCACCAAAAATGGCATGACATGTACTATCCATATAGAATAGTATTATCTGAAAATATATCATAACTCATACTGTTACCCATCAAACAAACTTGGGTCCATTGCCCAAACCTAGGGTCTCCAACTTCTCATGGCCATAACTCTCTAATCGTGAGGAATTATGTGACATTCCACATACCATCGAAAATGACATGACAAGAACTATCCATCTAGGATATTTTCCTTGACAAATTCACTTTCCTTCATCTCATTATTCCACAATTAAGCTTGGGTTCTCTTACTCCACAAAGTGTCTTCCCGTGAGGGATTTCAACATAAGGGGATCACTTTGGAGTTCATACATATTTACTTCTTATTAACCATGAAAAAAAATAATGAGTCATATTTACATCAAACACTATTGGGTCCATTACCCAAACCTTTGTGCTACGAGTCTTTCTTCAAGGGTTGACATCAATGACAACCAACCTTAATCAACAACACTTCCACTATCCAATTAAGAAGAAAAAAAATATTAGGTTAAATAACGTCCAGCAAGAACGTGAGGATACAACATTGTCGTTGATGAAGAATAATGTGGTAGGTTCACTTGAACACTTTGGAAATTTTGATTTTACATCTATAGTTCAACAACCCAGCCAGATGTCGATGGAATTCCTAGAAACTAGGCATCAGTGATTTCAATCTCCCCCTTGATGTCAAGTTTTTTAATTTCCAGCATCAGTCTAAGATTCTCTAGTTTATCCTTTGGAATATTCTTAGTAAAAAGTTTATGAGATGATCTTCAGATTGACAAAATTTGAAAGAGATGAATTGTTGTTGTACAAGATCTCGAATGAAATGATGTCGTATGTCAATAAGTTTTCTCCTATTGTAGAATACATGATTCTTTGTCATGAATATTATGCTTTGATTGTCACAATAGAATTTGATGGGCTTATTGAGTGGCGTTGTCTAATTGTTCTACTTTTTTTCATTTTTCGTCGAAATTGGGTGACATAAATCTGGATGAAATCACAATTTTATCTTGTTTAAATTGTATTTATGAATGCATAAGTGGATTCAACATGTTTAAAACACCTAGGGAACTCATATTATACAGACTCAGTCACTCAAATATGTAGATCCAACACTTTCTCGCCATATTTTGGTAAAACATAAACAAAAATTCCCTGAAAAAGGGTCAAATCGTAGAACGTTTAGAGTACGACTTATTAAATTTCATTCCCAAATCTTCAAACATTATTTCCATCCAAATAGTTTTTGTAGTTGTTGATTATGTTGCAATATACTTTACTTCAATCAAGTAGATAGAGCAATAGTGGGTTTTTTTTTTATGGTCCAAGAGATAAGATTTCCTCCAAAGAGAAAAGCATATCGAGAAGTATTATTTTGATCATCCAAGCTACCTGCCCAAACTGCGTCTATGTATGCTACAACATTGGAATCAATAGTATAATTATAAAACAATAAAAAAAAGTTGGTACCACTTACATATATAAGGATTCTTTTAGCTTCTTGCCAATGAAACTCAAGAGGTTGATGCATGAACCTAACAACCATACTCACAACAAACATTATTTCTAGTCTAGTGGTTGTGAGATACATAAGATTGTTAATAATAGATCTATAAAGTGTGTCATCACAAAGTGTAGTTTCATATTCCTTCATCAATTTACTCCCAACAACTAAGGGAGTGCTGACAAGTTTACAACCTTGCATGTTAAACCTCTTCAACAAGTATTCAACATATTTGGATTGACCAATGGATATACCTGCAGTTGTTTGTTTGATTTTCATACCAAAAAAATATTGCATTTATCCTAAATCAGACATCTCAAATTCAGATTTCATTTCCTCTTTGAACTCCTTCACAAGTGAGAATGAGATTCTCATAAAAAATAAGTCATATACATAATAAAACAATGATGAAATATGATCCCACAACCTTTTGTACAAGTAATCTCAGAAGGACATTTATCAAAGCCATGATTGTGAAGATAGTTATCAATTCTAGAGTACGAAGCTTTAGAGATTGTTTAAGACCATAAATAGTATTCTTTTCCTTTAGAAATGAAATCTTGATGTTGTTCAACATAAATTTCTTCCTTCAAATATCCATTTAAGAAACAAGATTTAACATTGATTTCATATTAACTTTAACTAAGATGCAATGGAAAGAAAAGTTCTTACGGTTTGATGTCTTTCTATAGGATAAAATGTTTCCTCGGAGTCAATACCTTCTTGTTGCACATATTCTTTTGCAACTAAACATGCCTTATACTTTGAAATACTTCCATCCATATTAAATTTTATCTTGTAAATCCACTTTACTCCAACAATGGATTTTCATTGAGGAAGATCAACTAGCTCCTATGTATCATTTTTTTTTTTTGTGACATCTCATCGTCCATGGATTTCACCCATGGCTCATAAGTGAAAGCTTATTTAAAATTAAATGGTTCAACATGGGTAGAATGAAAAAGAACAAAATTATCACCAACATACCTAGATGTCTCATGTATCTCCTTCAAATTTCTTGTTTTTCTAGGAGGACTAGGTAAAGGTGTTGTTTGTGTATCAACATGAGATCTTTCTATCAGAGAATATGGATATGGATTTGATGGAGAAATCCTTGAAGGTGATCCCTTACAGTAGAGGGCTACAAAGATTGATCATTATTATCAAAAATTAAATTTTCAATATGTGGAGTAATCACTTTATCTTCTCCTCCATTGTTGAGATAAACTTCCCCTTAATCAAACATCACATCTCTACTAACATAAATATTATTAGTAAGTGGATCATAACACCTATAAGCCATGATTTCTTTTGAATATCCAATGAAAATACATTTCATTGATTTTCCATCTAATTTTTGTCTTTCTTATGCAGGAATGTGAACAAAGCATGTAGACCCAAAAAATTCAAATGACAAATAGTTGGTGTTTTACAAAACCAAGCGTCATAAGGAGTTAAAATTTTTACCTTATTTATGGGACTTCTCTTGAGGATATATATATATATATATACATGTTTGACAAACACATTTCTTTCAACATACATCTAGTCATCTCTACAATTGTTCTATTTTTCCTCTTTGCTACTCCATTATGTTGAGGAGTATATGTAGTCGTTAACTCCTTCTTTATGTCATGTAAGTTGCAAAATTATTTGAATTCATTGGAGATGAATTGTCCACCTCGATCATTTATCAATACTTTCAAATAGTATCTTAATACCTTCTCAACAAGTGCTTTAAATTTTTGAAAGCAATGGAAATCTTGAGACTTCTCACTTAAGAAATAGACCGAAGACATCCATGAAAAATCATCTACAAAGAGAAGAAAATACATATTATTTCCAAGAGATAAAGTCTGCACGAGGCCACAAATATATACATGTACTAAGACCAAAGGTTCACTTTCTCTAAAATGATGATGGGGAAATATATCTCTATGTTGCTTCCCTATTGCACAAAATTCACATATGTTATTATCTGGCTCTATGAATGAAGGAAAACCTCTTACCAAGTTCTTCTTTTGCATGAAGAAAAGAGATCCAAAATTAAGGTGCCAAAACCTCTTGTGCCATAACCAAGACTCGTCAACGAAGGCCTTCAAGCAAGCTACACTTGACTCCATACTTAACAAAAAAATCCTATTTTCTTTCATAGAACTTCAGTGAAAAAAACATTGTTGTTAAAAATATTACAAAACTTTCCTTCAAAAATAGTCTTGTAGTTTTTAGAATTTAGCTTCCCTAGGCTAATCCAATTATGTTTTAAACTTGGAACAAACAAAGTATCATGTATATACATAAAACTTCCATTATTGATTTTTAAAGAAAAAGGTACCTTTTCACATTACTTCTACCCCATTATCATTGCCAAAATTTACTTTCCCCTTCATACTCTCATCTAACTTTACAAACAGATTTGTGTTTCTTGTCATGCAATTTGAGAAACAACTAACTAAATACCATAGAAAAACATCTTTGGCATCCAAACTATTAGATGTAAGAAACAAAGTTTGAGATTTCTCACATTCATCTTTACTAAAATTTGATTGAGAGGTGTTTATTTTCATATTAAAACAACGTGACCATGTTTATTACAATAAATGCAATAAAATTTACCCCTCTAGGAGATGTTGCTTATTCCTCTATCATAGCCTCCTCTTCCTTTGGGTCTTCCATGGCATCTACCTCCTCTATTTGATGATGAAGAAAAAGTAGAATCATCATTCATGGTAGTGGAATATTGTTTCTTCTTCTCGTCAACCTTCAAATTGCTTTGAAAAAACTTGATCTAGAGGTTCCTCATTCTTTTCTAACCCGTCTTCATGTACTTGAAAGCTTCCAAACAGATCAACATGGGTTATCTTTGATAAATACGTTGACTCCTCTATAGCAATACTGAGATCAAATGTTTTATAAATACTTCTTAAAAGAATTTCAACAATCCTCCTATCTTCAAGATTCACCATGAGTATGAATAGAATTCACAATATTTTGAACTCTAGTAATAAAACATTCAACACTTTCATTTACTTTCATAGTAAGAGATTCAAAATGGAGTTTGACAACTTTTACCTTTATAGATCCCTTATATGCCTTCTCCAAGGTTTCCCAAGCATCATGGGACTTACAACATTATACAATATTTGGAAATATTGTGATGTCAACTCTAGTTTGAATGATGAACAAAGATTTGGAATCATTTTTTCTTTTCTCCTTCAACTCAATATTTTGACCAACCAAGAGTGCATTGTAGGTAGCCTCATCATCTAGCTCTTTGTATCCTATAGAAACAAGCATCCATAAATCTTGTTAGATAAGAAAAGTTCTTATCTTCACACACCAGTACTCATAGTTTTCTCCATTGAAAAGATGAATATAGTAAATGATGAATAGAGCTTTGGAATAATTTGTTTTGTTCTCCTTAAACTTAGTCTTTTGATCAATTGAGACATTGTAGGTAGCCTGATCATGTGGCTCTATTTATCCTTTTTTTTTTATCTCCTTCAACTCAGTCTTTTGATCAATTGAGACATTGTAGGTAGCCTGATCATCTGGCTCTATGTATCCTACAGAAACAAGCATCCACAAATCTTGTAAGATAAGCAAATTTATTATTTCCACACACTAGTACTCATAATTTTCCCCACAGAAAAGAAGAATGTGGTCCTATACTGCATTTGAATTTTGAGTCATTTCTCCTTTCCAAAAAAAAAAAAAGAAAAAAGAAAAAAAAAGGTTGATTAATCTACTCTGATACCAAATGAAAATTCCAAAAAACTTGCTAAACAAAATTATCTATTTTAAATAATCAAAAATTACAGCAGCACTCTGTGAACATAATAAAAATAGTACAACACATATTTGTGAGGCAAATGGAATCTATGTTTGCATAAAAACTCACGACAACATGATTATGTGAACATGACTCTGTTTCAAATAAAAATTACTACAACACACAACAACACTCTGATAAAAAAAAAACGCTACAACAGCACAACTTTGTAAGAGAAAAAAAGAGCCAAATGACATGAGCATTCGACCCTTTGTAAGACCAAAAAAAAATAAAAAAAATAAATTAAATTAAATGACCAGATCATTCGATCCTCTACTTTTCCACTCTCCAATTAAGAACAAAAAAATCTTAGGTTAAATAACTCCGCACAATGACGTGAGGATCCAATGTTGTCGTTGAGGAAGAAGAATGTGGCGGGTTCACCTAAACACTTGTCAATTTTGATTATGCTCGATCATTAGATTATGGGGAAGGAGTTAAACAGTTCTCAATAACGATTTCAAGCGAGAAATTTTAATGTTTTTAAAATCCTCTTTCATCATTTAATTGAGAGTAGTGCAAGGTATATTTATGGTTTCAGTTGATGATTTTTGTTACTAATGATTTGGTATAGTCAACACTTAAGGGTTCATGTCCCTTTGTAAGAAATACATAACAAAACAGTTGAAAGTAGAATTAGGGTTGGATTTTGAAAATAAGTATTTTGTATTAATTTTTTTCTTAAATGATTGATTTTTAAATTATTAATATATAGATTAATGGATTTATAATTAGAGGTATTTTGTAGGAATGAAACTTTTGTGTTTTTATGAGACTTTGCCTTGAACATTCAGTTTTGATGGGTCACCTTTAGAAAAAATAAACCACAAATCACAAAGTTTTAGTTTAACCTATTAACTTTTTTTAATGAAATATTTTAATTACATTTATCATTTAATTAACATTAATGATCACAATTTTTATGGCATCATTTATATTTAGGAGTCAATAATAAAATGATAAACATCCCAATTTAAGTTTCAAACTTTTATATTGGAATGCTAACTTAAACTTTTATATTGGAATGTGAAAGAGATCAAAGCATCGTTAAAGGAAACGCTCGATTCTCCATGAGTATTTAAATTGCAATACAACAAGGCAATACACACAGAAGTGGTGGATATTTTTTAAATAAAAAAATAATAATTTAATAAGGGTTAATAATTGGTCAACATTTATTATTTAACTTAAAGTCTATCAAGTCTAGAGAGGGGTCAAATCTCTTGATGTGAAAATCTTTAACCTTTCCTCAAGTTTTGCAGTCTAAAAATTGGTTTGCACTTTGAAATATCTTTGATATATTCAAAGTTAACTAGATCTATATTGGTTATTATTCGTTCAAAGTATATATATATANATTGTTGGACAGTTGGTTTTCATTGATGTCAACCCTTGGAGAGTGATCTTGGAGATTGATGTCAACCCTTGGAGAGGTCTAGAGATGTTGGATAATTGATCGAGATTGATGATGAGGTAGTTTGATGTAGTCTACATGTAGCCCCAGAGGTATGGTTATGGAACCCAAAGTTGGTTGAGAAGTATAGGCATGGAAGACAATGAATTTGTATTTAAGATTATCATATATTGATAGTACACATCCCGTTGTTTCTGATGATATGTGGAACACCGTGTGGTTCCTCATGGTTAGGAAGATATGTCCTTGTGAAGTTGGAAGCCCCGAAGAGTGGACAAGAAGCCCCTAGTTGGTTATAAGTCTTGGTGAAAGGCTAAAGTGGTTGCAACAAGAAAGCCCTAAAGTAAGGAGAGAGGTTACTATGAAAAATTATATAAACACCTCAAGGATTCTCTCATAAGTATACACAAATACTCACAGTTGAATATCCTTCTTATGTTTTGTTCTGGTCTAGTATTGTGATATTGTGGCAGGTTTGTGACAGCATTTTTATGAGGTTATGAAGGAATATCGAAGGTCTCGGGGTTGCAACAAGCTTGAGTAAACCTAGTTTCGGGGTTATCTGCAAATTGTAGAGAAATTAGGGCATGGGAATCCGCTTGCCATAGCGGAGGAAAATGAGGATACCCACGAGTTGTAGAAGGGGAAAACATGAATCTGAAGAAAGGGAAAGGAGTAATATGCTTGTTCAATGTTTCAGGATCTGGGAAGAGACTGTAGGTATGTTGGTCTAATATTTGAAGCATCAAGTCAGTTACATAGTGTAAAGGTATGCTTATATGTTTATAAGGTTATGTTGAGGCATGAATTTGTGAGGTTTGTCTTATGCCCTCTTGGATGTATGGAAATTGTTGTAGAAGTATTATTTGAGGTAGATTTGTTGAAGAACATTGTCGGTGCATGTCTGAGTGTGATTAGCATATCTTATGGCACATTGTGAGATGTCCTTGTTGGTGATATTGTGCATATGGATTGAGAATTTTTTTGGTTAATGGATCTGGTTTGGTATAGGCTATTTGGTACATGTTGTTACAACTTTCTAGCACAGGTTGACATGACATGTCTTGCAGTGATAGTTTGACAGAAATAGAGACAGTGATAGTGATACTTTGTGAGTTTGTGGTAGTCCGCGAGTTGCAGTGAGGATGGGCAGAGACATTCACAAGTTGAAGTAAAGAAGGGCGCGTATACCCACATGTTTCAACATAGATAGGTCATAGATATGTAGAAAATATTTGAATATTGTTGATATAGTTTGTTAGATTGTTTTATGTCTACAAGATGGGTCTTGTACTTGAGGATTGGAATCCTCACATCTCATTTGGTGTTGAGACCTACAAGGTGGGTCTTGTAATTGAGATTTGGTACTCTCTTAGAGTTGGTTCTCTTTTCAGTTGGTGTTGATAAACCCTCAGATATTGTAGTCTTCATGTAAAAACATAATAAAAAAGCTTACACATATATCTAGTTTTCATTGTGTTCATTATGATGATTCATAGTTCTCTATTATTTATGAATTTTGTTGATATATGTTTACATGCAATAGTGAATGAATAATAATGTTTGAAGTGGTTGCTAACTAAAGGAAGAAGGAATTGTAAAAAGAGCCACACGCGGATTCACCCCCCCACTCTCATTGTGGTTGGTTTGTCCAACAATTGGTATCAGAGAAGTCCTTCACTATAAGCCTTATAATCTTGAAGTAGATCCATGGACACACAAATGGATGGACATGAAGTTCCCTCTATAGACGAAGTTCCCTTCTTTGATGAGACTTATTACTTGGAATGGAGAATAAAAATGAAAGGGTATTTGAAGTCAATAGGAGTAGGTGTTTGGGACATAGTTGTTCCTGGATTAGTTACCTTGAAGAAACAATCCAAATTTGTAGCTCAAAAGGAAGAAAAGAATAACAATGCAGTGGAATTCAAGACCATCTTCAATGGACTCTCATGTTCTATCAAAGAAATCATAGGACAATGTACCTCCGCCAAGAACCTATGGCTAAATCTAGAGAAGGTACATCAAGGAAAAAGATAAGACACGTAATACAATCCTATAAAGGATGTGAATACAAACTCAGTCATCAATGAAGGTAAAGACCCTCCAAAATCTAATGATTTCAACAATTCTAAATGTAATGATGTTGAATGTTCTCCTGCAAATAAAGAAGAAGATATGGCTACAATAGAAGAAGTTTGTGTAGAATCAACTAACAATTATCATATAGATGATGATGAATATTTGTTGAAGCTTAAAGATAAAGTTATAGATGGTTTAGAAGAAGTTAGAATTTAAATATAAGAAATAGAATATGGTTTAAATTCTTTTGAGTTTCTTGAAAGAATCCCTAAGGAATCACTAGAAAAGTACCAAAGGAATACCATGGAACTAAAACAAATGCTCAGGAAACAAGAAGAAATTGAAATGACTGAAAAGGGAATATCTGAGCAAATGACTCAATTAGAAGAAACAAAAGAAGAGATCAAGAGATTGGAGACTAAAATGATTTGTCAAGCAGAAGAAAAGAATAAGGTAGATGATCAAATTATAAAAATCCTTGAAGCTCTTAAAGAAACAAGAGAAATCAATATCGATCTAAGGACCTGACTTGAAGAATCCAAAAGGATAGAAGAACTATTGAAGAATTAGGTAAATGAAAAGGAAGAATCATGCAAAAAGTTGGAAGTAGAAGTAGTAAATCTCATAAGGAAAATCGAGAATTCAAACACTCATGTCAAGTTCATGAAAAACTCAATAATATTGGATGAAATCATGGATAGGCAAAGATCACCAAATGATAAATCTAGTGTTGGAGACAACAAGAAAGTTGCATAGTCTTAATTTGGCACTCCTAAGAAGAATTATGTAGGCCCTTAATTTTCAAAGGGTAAAATAAAATTTTCACTTCAAGCACCTACAAAGAGCAAGGAAATATTCAGAAGGTCAGAACAAGGAAGACACCAAGAAGCAGTCCTACACCTCAAATAAAATTCATAAGAGATATTCCTTCAAGGATGACACAAAAGCAAAGGTATGAAAATGTGTTCAATGGTTATTGCTTTTCGTGTAATCAATATGGTCACAAAGCCTTGGATTTTAGACATTATGCAAGGAAATATGTCGGAATATTCAATAACATTTTAATATGTTGGAGATGCAATCTTTTTAGACACATTGGTGCACATTGCCACACCATGAGATGTTATAGTTGTAGTGGGTTTGGCCACAAATCCAAGGATTGTTAGAATTCAAGGAGACCATCAGTAAGAAATTATTTATACAATATGACAAGGAGAGAAAATGAAACATCGAATAAATATATTGTTGAAAGGATGGAAGCTCAAAGAACAAGTGTTGAGAAACTAGGACACTCTCGGAAGTGGATGAAAAAGAATAAAAAAGTGAACATGAATAAATTTGGTGATGTTATCTGGGATGATCAACAGATGAGTCAGATGAAAATTTTGGACTAAGGAAATTTTATGAGGTATACACGAGCTGTAGTGGAATCAATCGCTTACATACGTGAATTGCAGTAGGAAGAGTCGTGTACATACACGAGTTGCATGCGTATAAGTCGTGTACATATTGTAAAGTATGAAACAACAAAAGTTTTGGAGATAGTGATAGTGACAAAGGCAGTGGTAGGAATAGGGACAGTGACAGTGACAGATATAGCAACAGTTACAGACCAATATAATATATTGATGGAACATTGTAATATTCATGGATAGGTCCAAGGATCATCAAAGGGATGGCATACCATGGTATCCATGATGCAGTATTATTGAGAAATTGATCAATGTCCTGGTAGAAAAACAACATCCGCAACAGAAGCAGATTACAGTGCTAGCATATTGTTCACAGTGATTACATGACATTTTCTACAGAAGACAGGGGGAGACATACCCATATGGGGATTTTTTATTTTTCCCATTATTGGTTATAGTAGGTATAGTGTCAGGAGGAGACATGTCTACATGAGGATTTAACCTTTGGTCAAAGTGGAAGAGAAAAAATTAATGCAAGAAGACATGGGGAGCAACCCCAAGGGGAGATACCCTTTTCCATTGATGTTAAAGGAGGAGAATGAGAAACATTGATGATGAGCGATGGTCATAGGGGGAGCATAAACATGAGTGTTTCCATGCCTAAGAGTTTCCATCAATGTTGGTCCTGCCATCAATGCCAAAGGGGGAGATTGTTGGATTGTTGGTTTTCATTGATGTCAACCCTTGGACAGTGATCTTGGAGATTGATGTCAACCTAGGACAATTGGTTTGGAAAGTTGATTGTCATTGATTTCAATCCTTGGAGAGTGATCTTGGATATTGATGTTAACCCTTAGATATTGATGTCAACCCTTGGAGAGGTCTAGAGATGTTGGATAGTTGATTGAGATTGATGATGATGTAGTTTGATATAGTCTACATGTAGCCCCGAAGGTATGGTTATGGGACCCGAAGTTGATTGAGAAATATGGATATGAAGGATAGTTAAATTGTAGGTAAGACTATCATAGATGGATAGTACACATCGTTTCATTTCTGGTGACATGTGGAACACCACGTGGTTCCCCACGATTAGGGAGATATGGCCTTGTGAAGTTGGAAGTCCCGAAGAGTGGACATGAAGCCTCTAGATGGTTACAAGTTTTGGTGAAGGTAAAGTGGTTGAAAACATCAAGCCCTAAAGTAAGGATAGAGGTTACTATGAAAAAGTATATAAACACCTCAAGGAGTCTCTCATAATTATACAAAAATACTCACAATTGAATATCCTTCTTGTGTTTTGTTATGGTCTAGAATTGTGATGTTTTGGCAGGTTTGTGACAACATTTTTTGGAGGTAACGAAGGAACATGAAAGGTGAAAGTCTCGGGGTTGCAACAAGCTTGAGTAACCCTATTTTATGGGTTATCTGTGAGTTGAAGAACAGTTAGGGCGTGGAAATTCGTGGTCCAGAGTGGAGGAAAACGTGGATACCCACGATTTGTAGAAGGGAAAGAGTGGATTTGAAGAAAGGGAAATGAGGAAGATGCTTGTTCTAGGTTTCAGGATCTGGGAAGAGACTCCAGGTTTGTTGGTCTAAGATCTAAAGCATCAGGTCAGTTACAGAGTGTAAAGGTATGCCTATATGTTTATGAGGTTATGTTGAGGCATGACTTTGTGAGATTTTGATTATTCCCTCTTGGATGTATGGAATCTATTGTATAAGTATTATTCAAGGTAGATTTATTGAAAAACATTTTTGGTGCATGCCTGAGTGTTATTGGTATATCTTATGTCACATTGCGAGAGGTCCTTGTTGGTGATATTTTGAATATGGATTGAGAGTTTTTTTGTGATTGGTCTTGGTGATTGGATTTGGTTTGGTATAGGATATTTGGTACATGTTGTTATAGGTTTTTGGCATAGGTTAACATGATAGGTCTTCCAGTGACAATTTGAAAAAAACAAAAATAGTGGCAGTGATACTTGGTGAGTTTGTGGTAGTCCGTGATTTGCAGTGAGGATATGTGTGGACATTTATGAGTTGAACTTAATAAGGGAATGCATACCCGCGTGTTGCAACATAGACATGTTGTAGATCTATAGAAAATATTCGAATATTGTTGGTACAATTAGGTAGATTGTTTTATGTCTACAAACTGGGTCTTGTACTTGAGGATTGGAATCCTCACGTATCAATTGGTGTTGAGATATGAAAGATGGGTATTATAATTGAGAGTTGGTACTCTCTTGGATTTGTTTCTCTTTTCATTTGGTCTTGACAAACCCCCAGATATTGTAGTCTTCATGTAAAAACATAATACAAAATCTTAGACATATATATGATGTTCATTGTGTTCATTTTGATGGTTCATAGTTCTCTATTATTGATGAATGTTGTTGATATATGTTTACATGTAATAGTGAAAGAATAATATTGTTTGAAGTGGTTGTTAACTAAAGGAAGAAATAATTGTAAAAAGAGCCACACACTGGTTCACTCCCCACCCCCTCTCAAT
>ML785767.1:462529-482796 GCA_009831015.1 Picea engelmannii | reverse complement strand
CAGCTTATATATATATATATATATATATATAATGAAGTTGACACACATTTATTATTATTCTTTTTTTTTTTAATTTATTATTATTATTTTTATGTTTTATTATTATTTTAATGGGTTACGTTACATGAACATCTCTCCCATACTCGCCTATTGGTGAAATAATTTTAATTTTAATAAAGTTTGGTAATTTATATTTAAACTTTAATAAATTTAATTGAATAGTTAAAATAATATGATTGTCATAAATACTGAAATTTGAAAATGTTGGAAAAACAGGATCACAGAGAAATAAAATAAAACAAATTGAGAAATAAAACATAGAAGATAAACAATACAATAGAGACACATATATACGTGGTTCACCCAGTGTGGGCTACATCCAGTAGAGAAATTCTCAGTTCATTCCTTTATTATTATCCAACAAATGAAAGGATACAACCTACAACACACCCGTTGTAACTTCCTTTTTTTTCTCTCGCAGTCTCCTCACTCAGAATACAATATTCGTAATAATACATAGCCACAATACATTTCCCTCATAAAATAGGGTTGTCTTATATGGAAAAAAAAAACCCTAACATAACTTCTACCATCAGATTTGCGACCTTATAATGAACGGTCTAGATTTACTATGGAATTACAATATACATTTACAAGGTAATTTTTCCTTCGGGGGATTTGCCCCTGAACCTCCGCTGGAGGCCTGCTTTCCCTCAAACCCCATAGGGGGGGAAATCCCCCCTGCACTTCCCCGCGTGGAGGGGTGTACAATATTCCAGGGTGTAAAGTCTTCATGGGGTATAAACATGGCTGAAAACAAAGACCTATGAATCGGGAAGATTATCAGGCTCCAAAACGAACAATATCCCACTTGGAGATTGATTTCAACAACTCCACCATTGTTGTATCTGTTGGACTATGATCCTTTCTTGGACCTGGAAAATTTATCATCTTCATATTCATGCTTGAAGACCAACTAAAACTGAGCAGGAACTAAATTTCTCCTTAGTTACTGCAGGATTCCAACTAGTGTGTATTTTTTCCAACTTCAAATGTCCATCTCCCAAGACAGATAGTATGAAATGGTACCTGAGATGTATATTCTTAGTATTCAAATGGAACGTTGAGTTCTTTTCAAGATGAATTCCACTCTCACTATCACAGTACAACCTTTTAATCTCTTTCTTCTTTCCCAATTCCTCCATAAACCTTTGTAACTAGATCATCTCTTTACTAGCCTCTATAGCAGCAACATACTTTGCCTCTGTTTTTGAAAGTGAAACAACCTTTTACAGTTTCGAAATCCAACTTATTGTTGTTCCACCTACAAAAAAAAAATACCTTGTGGTTCTCCTCCTACTATCTTTATCACCTGCCATATTTGAATCAACATTTCCCTATAGAATAGTGTTTGAACCTTCAAAACATAATCCATGAGTAGAAATACCTCTCAAATACCTGAGAATCCACTTTACTACCTCCCAATTTTCTTTACCTGGATTGTTCATATACCTACTCACAACTCCCACTGCATGTGCAATATATGATCTTGTGCAAACCATCACATACATCAAACTGCCAAGTCTTGATGAATAAGGGACCTTGGACATGTATTTTATCTCCTCATGTGTCTTGTGACACATTTCCTTAGTTAGTTTGAAATGGTTGGCCAAAGTTGTACTAATCATTTTTTCATTCTGCATTCTAAACCTCTCCAACACCTTCTCTATGTACTCACTATAGCGCACCTTTTATTCTACCATGGCTTATTCGCTCTTAAAAGGAAACTTTAAGACCACTTGGTACATAACTCATACAGGTATTATGTAATCCACATGCATTTAAACAAATAAACACATTCTACCAGAGTATTCATATGAGTTACTGCCATAATTAACAATCAATAGCGTTTCATACTAATTCATATACACAGCGGAAATCATGATAACATAAGCAGTAGAGTCATGCAAAACATGACTAAAACATAATCAGGTACTTATCTTTTAACAGTGGTAGAATCCACCAACCAAGTGCAGGCCTTCCACGAACCTCCCAGCCTTAGACCACATTGCTCATCATCTCAACAATGGGTCACCCCCGAGCTGGGACTAAGCTCCATCCCAAGGAAAGGAATTCTAGGCTAGGCTGAGGTTACAGGGAAAACAACACAGAAAATCTTGAAGGATTCTTCCCAGGATGCCACCTTACGCCCACTACTACCAGACTCTCATTCCCCACATGCCTGTTCCGCCTGGGAGTATACACCTTCACAAGCACAATCCATCGGTGCTAACCTCCCTCTATGGGTCTCGGCAACAGGTCGAATCAGGAAGTCTCAAAGCCTAAAGTTGGTGCTGGACACTCTTTGGAAGAAACCTCTTCCAACAACATCCACCTCCCTCACCTAGAGAGAGATCACGCACAGGCTCAATCACAACTCACACTGGCCATCAAGCCACGTGCGGTATAGCTCTGTGTGGTCACCATGGCCAACTAGAAATACAAACACGGCCTCTCGAACAGGCTCCACGACTTAGAACGGAGGGTGAGACTGGCTCTTCAAAAACAAACACAGGCTTCTCGGTTCACATAATAGAGGTGTACTCGGATTTACAGGGCCAAACACAGGCTTTCCAACTGGTTCAACAATGGAAGAATGGTTCAGGGTCACGGCTTCGGAACAGAGCCTCCATGCATAGGTTTGATCAGTCGGATAGAGGATGCGCATGGACTATCCAAGACAACATGGGGTTCTCGACTCTCAGGAATGTATGAGGTATTCTTACAGTGGTTGGGTTGGTCGTACCGTTCAGCACTCCCTACCCGCTCAGGTAATCGGGTGGAATGGAGGAGAGAGAGAGTGAGAGCCCCATCTCAAGGCTCATCTCGACTGTTTTATTTGCACGTACCAGGGTGGACACTTGTCACCCTTGGAACTGCATGCGTTCCATCAACATGCATCCCCTTTTCATGTTTTCCCCTTTCCAGGAACTTGGGATAAAAGTGAAAACATAAAATGCACATGTTCTTTTGGAATAATAGTAAAATATTATTCCCATGCTTAAGCCCCCTAGCCTTAGCCACTAGGCTCAACACTTAGCCCCTTTCCCACCTTCCAGCCCCTAATTCCTTGCCCACTCTATGGATGCTTAGTCCCCCTTCACTCATTCATCATGGTCGGTCTGCACATGGCGGTGTTTATATTTTATTAATTGTTATGCGTGATTACATATACAACAACAGGATCCTGGCCTTCAACACTCAGGCTCCTTGGCCTAACAAACACATAAGCCTCCATCTTATAAAAACTTGGCTCACCAGCCTATAAAACATAGTTACAATTCCTTTCAGAACATGGTTTACAACGGGGCTTGGCCTTGGGGACACTACAATCTCCCTCCCCTTATTTTTTCACTGTCCTCAGTGTAACTCACACTGTCTCTGCAAGCCTTTCAAAATTTTCAAAAAGATGCGGGTACTCTGCCCGCATAACCTCTTCATGCTCCCATGTTGCGTCCTCAGGACTGTACCAGGTCCACTGGACCTTTACAAGCTCTATGACTCAATTCCAGAGCTGTTTGCTTTTCCTGTCCAATATGCATACAGGATGCACTTGTAGGACACCTTCTGGTTCCACCTGAATCACATTCCAATCGATAACATGATTATCATTAGGTACATATTTCTTAAGCAGTGAAACATGAAACACATTATGTACAGTCATAGATGCAGGTAATGCAAGCATGTATGCAACTGGCCCAATCCTTTCCAGGATCTCAAATGGCCCACAAAATCTTGCTGCCAATTTGGCGCAACTTCCCAACCTCAGGGAACTTCTGTTAGTTTTCACTTTCAGGAAAACATGGTCACCCACTTTGAATTATCTATGGGTTCTATTACTGTCAGCGTAACTTTTCTGCCTATCCTGGGCAGCTTTCAGATTCCGTTTAATTTTTATTATTTGATCTTCTATCTCCTTGAGTAGCTTAGGCCCAACTACTACTCTGTCAGATGGATTATCCGAGCTCACTAGAGTGTTGCACTTTCTTCCATAAAGCACTTCGAATGGGCTCATCTTCAATGATGCATGATACCCATTATTGTAGGCGAATTCTACCAAATGCATGTAGTCTTCCCACCTTGATGGTTTATCCATCACATACATTCTCGGCATGTCTTCTATTACTCTGTTCACTCTCTTTGTCTGTCCATTAGACTCAGGATGATACAATGTGCTAAAGTTCAGATTCGTTCTGAATCCCTTAAACAGTCCTTTCCAGAAATTCGAAGTGAATTTTGGGTCTCTATCAGACACAATTGTCTTAGGAATTCCATGCAGCCGTGCAACTTCCTTTAAAAAGATATCAACAACATCAGCTTCCCTGTGGGTGGTTTTCAATGGAATAAAATGGGCATCTTTAGTAAGCTTGTCCACCACCACCATGATTGAATCATGCTTCTTTCTTGTTCTAGGTAGTTTGGTGATAAAATCCATTGTTACCACATCCCATTTCCACTTAGGAATGGGTAAAGGCTGCAGCAACCCTGCTGGGTGCCTGTGCTCAGCCTTAACCTTTTGGCACTCCATACATCTGGTGATGTATTCAGCGATTTCTTTCTTCAAACCCGGCCAAAAATAATGGCCTTTGACTGCTGCCATAGTCTTCTGATAACCAGGATGTCCAGCATAAGCCACATTATGCATCTCCTTTAGAATTGCCAGCTTCAATTCTCGGACATTGGGTACATACACTCTGTTTTTATATAGAAGTAAACCATCAGTTCCAAAGGTGTGACATTCCTTAGTATGTGGTCTCTCACGCTGCTGTAGCTTTGCTACAAGATGTTTGTACTGCAAGTCGGTATTTGCAGCTTCCAAAATTCTGTCTTTCATCTCAGTCCGGTACATGGTAATGGATGTAGCATGTAATTCATGCACTTTTCTGCTGAGTGCATCAACCACCTTATTCTCTTTCCCTTTGATATGCTTGATATCAAAGTCATATTCACACAGAAACTCCAGCCATCTGATTTGCCTGGCATTTAAGGTCGGCTGATCAAATAAATACTTCAGACCGTTATGGTCTGTTCTCAACTCGAATCTCTTGCCCATGAGGTAATGTCTCCATTTCCTCAAGGCGTGGACGATTGTTTCCAGCTCTAAGTCATGAGTGGCATAATTCTTCTCATGCTCCTTCAATTTTCGGGATTCATAACAGACTACAAATCCCTCTTGGCTAAGAACTCCTCCCAGCCCCTCCTTACATGCATCTGTGCACACTATGTAATCCTTATTTGGATCTGCAATCTTCAGGATTGGAGCACTAGTTAGCAACTTCTTCAATCGCTGGAAGTTGCTCTCACATTCTTCATTCCAATGGAACTTCTTCTCCTTCCTTTGCAAGGAAGTGATAGAATGAGCTATCTTTGAGAATCCGGTTATGAACTTCCTATAGTAGCCCGCCAGACCCATAAAATATCTAACTTCTGCCACATTCCTTGGCGCTGGCCATTCTCGAATGGCCTGTACCTTTTCAGGATCCACAACGATCCCTTCTTCAGATATAATGTGTCCCAAGTAGTGGATCTGCCTTTGATAAAAAGAGCACTTGCTCAATTTTGCGTACAGCTGGTGTTCTCTCAACACCTGCAACACCATTCTCAGGTGTTGGTCATGTTCTTCCTCTGTCTTGGAATACACGAAGACATTGTCCAGGAAGACTATGACAAACTTGTCCAAATAATCTCTGAACACTCCATTCATTAAGCACATGAAAACAGCAGGCGCATTGGACAACCCAAACGGCACCACCATGAACTCATAATGAATGTACCTTGTTCTAAAGGTGGTATTGTTGATGTCCTCATCCTTTATTCTCACTTGGTGATATCCTGATCGGAGATCTATTTTCGAAAATATTTTTGCATCCTTCAACTGATCAAAAAGATCATCAATCCTTGGTAGAGGATACTTGTTCTTAACAATGACCTTATTCAACTGCCGAAAATCAATACACAGCCTCAATGTCCCATCTTTCTTCTTCATGAATAGGACCGGCGCTCCCCACAGTGACACACTGGGGTGAATGTAACCTTTCTTTAGTAGCTCTTCGAGCTGCAATTGCAACTCTTTCAACTCTGGTGTACTCATTCTATAAGGAGCCTTCGAAACTGGAGATGCTCCTGGTATCAAATTTATAGAAAAATCGATGTCCCTCTTCGGAGGTAGTCCAGGTACCTCCTGAAATATGTCCTGGAATTATTTGAGTACTTCGTGGTCTTCCAGATTCGAGACTTCATCTCGGGATTCTTCTTCCACCCGAGCTGCAAATAATTGACAGCCTTTGCGGTAGCATTTCTTCAGCTGCATGGCTGAGATTTCCCTCATAGCCACGGCTCTGGGAATTCCTTGGACTGTTACCTGATTTCCCTCCTCGTTTAGGCATGTAAACCTCTTGTTGCGGAAATCCAGAAGGGCATGGTGCTGGTCCAACCAGTCCATCCCAATTAAGCAATCGTATGAGCCTAAAGGCAAAATGTTCAGTTCAACCTTAGTGCTCATTCCTTTCATGTCCACTGAACAAGACTTAACCAATTCAGTGACCATCCTCTTGGTCCCTGTGGCCAACTGCACTAACCAAGACTTCTCATGTTTGCTTCTTGTTAGATGCAAACTTTCCACCACTCTAGGATCTACATAACTATGGCTAGCCCCTGAATCAATTAAAATAACAAGTGGTCGGTTGTTGATCGTACCTTCCACTTCAATCATGTGCGATTGAAATTATGCTTGCTTATTGTCTAGGGCTGCATAGATCCTCAGCATTCTGCTGCCCATATTCCCCATTGTTTCAGCTTGTTGAATAGTATGTACAGTTCTTGCTTTACCATTTTTATGGGGACAATCTATGTACTTGTGGTTTCCTTGATAGCCCCAACACTGAATGGGCATATGTCTCTGTCTTTGTGCTCCCTCTTCAGTCATTCTCGGCTCTCTAAATGATGGATGTTCCTGAAGACTGTTTCTGAAAAAGGAAGGCTTGTTTCCCTTCTACCTCTGTTCCTTCTTAAACTTCCTCTGATCATTCCAAGCCTTCCGAAGGATAAGCCTTTCTCCTTGATGTTCATACAATCATTTCGCCCTTCTTATGGTTTCTTCCATGGTCTTAGGATCATCATATTGAATCTTGTCACTCATGGAAGGTGCTAGTCCACTCAGATATCTCTGAATCTTGACAGCCTCATCTTTGATGAATGGAACATACTTTAGTAGTTCTAGAAAACTTCATTCATACTCATCAATAGTCATGCTACCTAGCTTGAGTTCGAAAAACTCCTTCATCTTTCTGTCATAGTATCTTTTAGTCAGGTATTTCTTCTCGAAATACCTCTTAAATTCCTTCCAAGTGACCTCTTTCTCTCTGATGTGTTGCACCTGCACAAACTGATCCCACCACATGGATGCTTTTCCTTTCAATTGGTACATTGCAATTCTTCCTTCTGCATGGGCATAATAATTTTGCAGTTGGAAGTATTTCTTCATGCCAAGAAACCAGGTCTCGGCATCTTCCTCCTTCTTATGTTCTCCATCGAATGTTGGAGGCTTAATCTTGTTCATCTCCCCTTTCAATTCCTCCTTTCCAGATTTTTGATGTTTTCTGGTAGGGGACGAGCTTGAACTATTGTGTGTCTCCCTGTCAGAATGTCCTTGGGAGCGACTAAGATGCCAACTACCACTCCTCGACCTACTTCTTCTCCCATGGGTTCTGCGACTCTCTGTCTTACTTGAGTCTCTTCCCTTCTCGAATTTCCTCTCTATTATTTCCAGGCTCTTCAAAAGTTTTAAGTTTAATACACCCTGTCGATCCCTGAATTTCATGAGCTTTCGGCTATCATCTCGGCGAGCCTGGGCCTCTCTTTGCAATCCTTCAATGATTTTCATTATGTGTCCTTCCTTATCCTCCTCTTTTCCATGCCCATTGAAGTTCAGTCCTTCGACTCCCAGGTTAACATCCTTACCTTCCTGTTCGTCTTCTGTTTCGGGGGTAATCTGCACCTTTCCCCACTCCATACTCGACATTGTTTAACTGGAGTCCTGACCTCCGTTGAATTCTACACATGCATTGTGCAATTAAATTCGAAGTTTGTTAGGATATTAAACCTTTAGGAACAATCCACAACATTTATAAGCCAATATGAACAAGAACAAAAGACATTTCGATTCAAATAAGTTTTCTGAGCGCTCGCTCGGCTCTGCAATTTTTGGGTTTTCAAAACTTTCGTTTTCAGCACTTCGGGATTTTGAGACTTCGGGTTTCAGGGTTTCGGCCCACGAGGCTTTCAGAATTTCTTTCCTTTCCAACCCTCGACTTCTGAAATTTCGATTTATGTTACCCTTCGGGCCCATGTAGTATAGTGGTCACCCACAACTACAGTGGCACATGGCACGTTAATGAGGGTCCATGTCACTTTTAACGACGTCATCGGTTCCACCACTCTCGCTTTTCTCCTTGACCCACTAGCACGTGGTACACATTCATGTGTCCACTTCTATTCCTAGCAAAATCCAACAGTCAGATCTTTCTCAGATCTACTGCGTAGATTCTTTCGGCGTTTCAGGGTTTCGAGCATCGGAAGTTTGTGCATCCACACATATTGAACTTCCATTTGCCGAAATCATGAAATCACTGTCTACTAACCTACTTGATCCAATGGTCAGGCTCTTCTCCCATAATCTATGGTGCAGATTGTTTCAGGATTTCGGGTTTCAAGGGTGTTCACCTCTTCTCACCTCCCATCTTCCAAAACGTCGATTTCTTCCCATGGACTATTTTCAAGTTACGAGTCAGCGAAAGGCTGATCGCTCTCCACGCATTCTTTCTGATGGACGGTTCTAACTAATTCGAGATTTCACGTATCGTGATTTCCACACTCCTGTGCAATTCCAAAGGGCTTTAAACCCCATGCACACTTTCCATATCTGACGGTCACGAGGGTTCACCTTCCCTCTCGAACAGATCCTAAAAACTCCAGCACTTCTGGGGTGGAGTCCTCTCTCCCTGCGGATTTATACCACTATACCTCCTGAGATCGTAAGCACGGTCAAGTAACTACTTGACACTCTGGTGTAATCCAGGGTCCGAAATTGGTCTTCCAGACACAATTTCTCCTCACAGCCTCGGTCCAAAGACCGCTCCACTGGCCCATCTAGGCTTAGTGTCGAAACCTTGGCTCTGATACCAAACTGTAGCACACCTTTTCTGCTACCATGGATTAATCGCTCTTAAAAGGAAACTTTAAGACCACTTGGTACATAACTCATACAGGTATTATGTAATCCACATGCATTTAAACAAATAAACACATTCTAATAGAGTATTCATATGAGTTACTGCCATAATTAACAATCAATAGTGTTTCATACTAATTCATATACACAGCGGAAATCATGATAACATAAGCAGTAGAGTCATGCAAAACATGACTAAAACATAATCAGATACTTATCTTTTAACAGTGGTAGAATCCACCAACCAAGTGCAGGCCTTCCACGAACCTCCCAGCCTTAGACCACACTGCTCATCATCTCAGCAATGGGTCACCCCCGAGCTGGGATTAAGCTCCATCCCAAGGCAAGGAATTCTAGGCTAGGCTGATGTTACAAGGAAAACAGCATAGAAAATCTAGAAGGATTCTTCCCAGGATGCCACCTTATGCCCACTACTACCAGACTCTCATTCCCCACATGCATGTTCCACTTGGGAGTATACACCTTCACAAGCACAGTCCATAGTGCTAACCTCCCTCTCTGGGTCTCAGCAACAGGCCGGATCAGGAAGTCTCAGAGCCTAAAGTTGGTGTTGGACACTCTCTGGAAGAAACCTCTTCCAACAACATCCACCTCCATCACCTAGAGAGAGATCACGCACAGGCTCAATCACAACTCGCACTGGCCATCAAGCCACGTGCGGTCCATCTCTGCGTGGTTACCATGGCCAACTGGAAATACAAACACGGCCTCTCGAACAGGCTCCGTGACTCATAACGGAGGGTGAGACTGTCTCTTCAGAAACAAACGCAAGCTTCTCGGTTCATAGAATAGAGGTGTACTCGGATTTACAGGGCCAAACACAGGCTTTCCAACTGGTTCAACAATGGTGGAATGGTTCAGGGTCACGACTTCGGAACATAGCCTCCACGCATAGGTTCGATCAGTCAAACAGAGGACATGCACAGACTATCCAAGACAACATGGGGTTCTCGACTCTTAGGAATGTACGAGGTATTCTTGCAGTGATTGGGTTGGTCGTACCGTTCAATGCTCCCTACCCACTCAAGTAATTAGGTGGAATGGAGGAGAGAGAGAGTGAGAGCCCCATCTCAAGGCTCATCGCGATTGTTTTATTTACATGTACCAGGGTGGACACTTGTCACCCTTGGAACTGCATGCGTTCCATCAGCATGCATCCCCTTTGCATGTTTTCCCCTTGCCAGGAACTTGGGATAAAAGTGAAAACATAAAATGCACATGTTCTTTTGGAATAATAGTAAAATATTATTCCCAGGCTTAAGCCCCCTAGGATTAGCCCCTAGGCTCAACACTTAGCCCCTTTCCCACCTTCTAGCCCCTAATTCCTTGCCCACTCAATGGATGCTTAGTCCCCCTTCACTCATTCATCGTGGTCGGTCTGCACATGGCGGTGTTTATATTTTATTAATTTTTCTGCGTGATTACATATACAACAGCAGGCTCCTGGCCTTCAACACTCAGGCTCCCTGGCCTAACAAACACATAAGCCTCTAGCTTATAAAAAATTGGCTCACCAGCCTATAAAACATAGTTAGAATTCCTTTCAAAACATGGTTTACAACGGGGCTCGGCCTTGGGGACACTACAATCACCCTCAGATAATGTCAATTTGTGATTTTTCCTGTCTCTTGTTATTCTCATACCAAGGATTTTCTTTGCAACACCCAAATCCTTCATCACAAATGAATTAGATAATTTCTTCTTGAGCACATTTATATCCTTCATATTAGACCCTACAACAAACATGTTATCTACATACAATAGCAAGATAATACAGCTTCTATTTTCTAGCTTTTTAAAATAAATACATTGATCATAATGACATCTACTATAACCTTGTTTTGTCATAAACCTGTCAAACCTCAAATACCACTACCTTGGATATTACTTTGGGCGATAAAATATCTTCTTCAACCTCTACCAAATTTTCCTTCCATTTGACCTCAAACCCCTGTGGTTGTTGCATATAAATCTCTTCCCCCAAATCCCCATGGAGAAAAGTTATTTTTACATCTAACTGTTCAAGAGGTAAATATTCTACTGCCATGAGACTTAAAATAGTCCTAATTGAAGTCATTTTAACAACAGGAGAAAATATTTCATCAAAATATATACCTTTCTTTTGTGCAAACCCCTTTACAACAAGTGTATCCTTGTACCTCTTTTTGCCTCCATATTCTTCCTTCAAATTGTAAACCCATTTATTGTGTAATTCTCTTTTACCTGCATGCAATTGAACCAAATCCCAAGTATGGTTATTTACTAGGGAATACATTTCCTCTTTCATTCCTTTATGCCACTTCTTTTTATTGTCTACCTGCATTTCTTCTTCATAACATTCTGGTTCACCCGAATCAGTCAACAATAAATAATATAATGAAGAAGAGTATCGTTCAAGGGGCCTACTTAACCTAGTAGATCTTCTAACAACACTTGCAAGAGTTTGAGGTACCTCTTGCTCCTGTTGTTGTACATTTTGATTTTCTGGTACCTTTGGAATTTCTTTTTCGTTGATCTCATCAAGCACTGTGTATTTTGGTTTTTCTTTTTCTTGTATCTTTCCCTGCAACTGATATTTGTACATGACCTTCTCATTGAATATGACATCTCTACTGCTAATGATTTTGTGATTTTCATAATCCCATAAGCGATAACCAAAATCATTAACATCGTATCCAATAAATGTACACTTCTTAGATTTTTCCTTAAGCTTTGTTCTATTTTCTTTATCAATATGGACAAATGATTCACAACCAAAAGTGTTCAAAAAATAATAGTTTACCTTTTTACCTGTCCATTCCTCCTATGGAATTATACCATCCAAAGATATTGAAGGGCGTCTTTTTATTAAGTAAACAACAATATCTACAACATCTTCCTAGAATTGTAAGGGAAAACTAGCATGCAATCTCATACTCCTTGCACGCTCCATGATTGTCCTATTCATCCTTTCTAACACACCATTTTCTTGTGGTGTTCCTAGAACTCTCTTCTCTCTATGAATCCCATGGTATGAACAGTAATCATCAAACTCCTTGATGCAATATTCACCTCCATTGTCTGATCTAAGACACTTAAGACTTTTTCCTGTCTCATTCTCAACTAAAGCTTTCCATTTCTTAAAAGTATAAAAAACATCAGATTTTTGTTGAATGCAATAAACCTAATTTTTTATAGTTGCATCATCAATAAAATAAACAAAATAATGAGATCCACCAAGATATGATACTTGAGTTGGTCCCCATACATCTGTATGCACAAGCTCTAACATTTCACTCTTCTTTCTTTTCTGACTTTGAGAAATCTGACTCTCTTATGTTTTCCATAAACACAATGCTCACATAAATCCAAATCAATTTTCTTAAGATCTGACAACAAATTTATTTTGTGAAGCATCTGCATCCCATTCTAACTCATGTGTCTAAGCCTATGATGACACAGTGTTGTATCCACTCTTGTAGAAGCTAAAGATATAGAAGAGTCATTATTACCAGTACATAAATACAATGTACCTACCTTCTCTCCTTTTTCTATCACCAATGATCCTTTGGTGAATTTTCACACCATATCTATAAATATGGATATAGAACCTTCACTTTCCAACTACCCTGTTGAAATTAGATTTTTCCTTAGATCTATAAAATGTCTTACCTCTTTCAATGGCCATTGGTTTCTATTCCTTTGCTTTATTTTTACCTTTCCCATTCCAACAATTTTGCGTGGTGCATCATCACCCAAATGAACATGTCCAAAATCACCTTGAACATAATCTAGAAAATGTTTCCTACGGGGTGTGGCATGAAATGAAGCCCCTGAATATACTACCCAAGACTCAGAAATATTATCTACAGAACAAATCAAATCATATTGTAACACATCGCCTGTTACATTTGCTTCCTAATTTTTCTCTCGTTTCCATATCTTTGTTTCTTTGGAGCTCTACAATCTTTCTTCATATGTCCTTTGTTCCCACAATTCCAACACTCTATCTTTCCCAGTCTGTATTTGGATCTTCCCTTCCTATAATTCCCGCGGTTCCCTGAGCCCTTTCCTCTATCCTTTTGTCTTCCCTTGTTCTCCATGTTTAACGCATTACCTGATGTCTCACCTCTACTTTTTCATCGCATTTCCTTTCTAAGGATAATACCAACAACATCCTCAAATTTTAAAGTGTTTGAACCAGAGACAGAGTTACTTACAAACATGACCAACCCGTTCCAACTTTCTGGAAATAATCACAATATTAGAAGAGCCCTAAACTCATCATCAAAGTCCACTTTTATAGAACTTAGTTGATTAGTAACTGTATTAAATTCGTTTTAATGATCTGCAGCAGACCCACCTTGATCTAGAAATGAAGAAGACTTGTATTCTTGAAAATATTTGCAAGTTAAAATTTTATGTGTTAAAATGAAAATGGATCAACTTTGCAACACAACTTTAATAGGATTTACTCATTCAAGATGCATATAAATAGTAGCAAAATCAGTGAATAGAAAACACATAACACAACAAATGATAAAGGAGTTCACCCCTCTCTTGGGCTACATCTCCTGGTCCAGCTTCCAATGGATCATTTGTATTATTTGTTCAAAGTGCTCAAAATTGTGCTTTACAATGCTCAAAATTCCAAAAAGACTGCTCCAATGGATTTAGAACGTCCAAAAACCCCTAGCTGGGCTTTTTCGGCACCTCGTTTGGCAAAAAATTGAAGAAGATAGGCTTCCTGGAAGTCCCCCCTTCAAGCTTGTTGTCTCTGCATCTACAAAACGCACCCTTGTTGCTTAACCTAGCCCACAAACATATTTAAGCATAAAAACTTAGCACCGGGTGCAACCGCATGAACCGTGCAAACTGTAGGACAGTTATGGGCGCACCTAGCCCCTAACCATCAAGGGCAAGGTCATATGACCCATGTGACCGTGCGTTTAAAAGTAAGGGCCATAACCATTTGAACCGAATTCAAACCAAATGCATACCCGCGCGCGCGTCAATGGTCATATGGCAACAAATATGTGATCGCGGGCTATATCATAAGGGCAATGTTAAAACATATACGTGCGCCCGTGGTCATATTACAACACATGCGGTCGGGGTTTAGCTTTGAATTTGCGTGCAAAGGTTTTAAACCGTGGCCATATTACAATATAACATAACCACGGGCTGGGGCTAGGCCCCAGCCCGACCCCCCGCCCAAACATACAACATTTCAATTCAAATAAAATCCGCACCATATAGTGTTAAGAAACACTATGGTGGTGTGTTGGTTGGTGGTCTTTGCCAAAGCTTTGCATGCGGGTGGAGGTCACGGGGTCGAATCTGGTGGACTCCAAATAAATTTTAAACCAATAAATAGGGGACACGTGGTGGCCATTGATTGGGCCACGTGTCACCATTCCATTCACTGCAATAAGCCATGTCACCTGCCAACTGTGCAAATAGATGCCTGCCACGTGTCGTACGGCCTACCACGTCAGTGTCCGTACGGACTGTATAGACTGTACAATCAACATCCCTTTTTTTACTTGTTTGTCATTTTGAACAGAACACGATATCTCTCACTCCCGACATTCGTTTGAACCCAAATGAGTTGCGTTGGGTTCGTAATGGCAAGACCTACACTCCCGTTCGATTTGAAGAAATTACGAGCACTTTGAATTTTTGAGCAAAATTTGATCCCCTGATCACACCTTCTGGCATCTTCATATTAAATAATCTATTCATTAGAAATACCTTATTGGACGTCGATGGTTTTTCATATAGTTTATATAATACCTCCATGAACTCATTCATTGTCTTTTCTTTCGAAATATGGAAATCCATCGATGTTGTCAGGATCATCCATATCATTCCTAGTGCCTTTATGTCAAGAACATCCCATTATTCATCCTTCATGGTCGTCGACTTATTTTATATTCCACCTAATGGTAGGAATATATCCTTATGATATAAATAATCTTCCATTTTCATCTTCCATAACTGGTAGTTTTGGTCGTTAAATTTCTCAACCCTAAACTTTTCATCTAACCCCATTGCTCCCACTCGAACTAGGAACCCTATTTTTCTGTGAGTTATCTTTCTCTCGGATACCAGTTGTTCGAAAAATAGTATCGTAGAGAAATAAAAGAAAACAAATGTAGAAATAAAACACAAAATATACACAATACAATAGAGACATATATATATGCAGTTCACCGAGTGTGGGCTATGTCCAACAGAGAAATTGACAAGTCCTTCCTTTATTATAATCCAACAAATGAAGGGACACATGTACAACAGACGTGTTATAAATTCCTCTTCTTTATCTCATAGTATCCTCACTCAAAATACAATATTCACAATAATACATAGCCACAATACATTTCCCTCATAAAAGAGGGTTTCCTTCTAGGGAATAAAACCCTAACATAACTTCTACTGCCAGATATGTGACCTTATAATGAACGGTCCAAATTTACTATGAAATTACAATAAACATTTGCAAGGAAACTTTTTTTTAGGGGATTCACCCCTGAACCCCCATCGGGGAATGCTTTCCCCTGAACCCTCGTCAAGGGTCCGCTTCCCCCAGACTCCCCAGCCAGGGGGATAACTCCCCTGGACCCCGCAAGGGGGGAAATCCCCCCTACACTCCCCCACGTGGAGGGGTGTACAGTCTTCCAGGGTGTAAAGTCTTCTTGGGTTATAAACATGATTGAAAACAAAGACCTTTGAATCAGGAAGATAATTAGGCTCCACAACCAATAGAAGCTAATGTTTTTGATTAAAATTCAGAAAACGTAAAATAAAATAATTGAAATATTTTTTTAAATTTTCATAAATTTAAATATAGAATAATTAACTTCAAATAATTGTAATGAAAGTGGATTCTATAAGAAAAAAACTATTTATATTGATCTTGATTAGATAATAAATCTAATGGTTGAGAAAAAAAATATAAATCTTCTTATCAACAATAAACCTCATTGCATATATAGTCCTGTTTGAGCCAAATATAAATGTAGGGTTTTTATAAAGAGGGACTTATATTCAATCCCATTGAATTTAATGAAATATAGTGAATTTGATTAAGTTTTTTATGCGAGTGACTGACAAAATATTTCATATAAATATTTAAATTGATATTCATGAAATAATAAATATAACGGTTGAGGAAATAGTGAATGTAAAGCTTCATAGCTGCAATAAACACCATTGTATATATAGTCACGTTTGAGAGAAATATAAATGTGGGTATTTGATAAATGGAGACTTATATTCAAGCCTAGTGAATTTGATAAAATATTTTTAGCAAGTGACTTTGACAAAATATTTCGTATAAATCTCTTAAACTACGATAAATTTTAATTCATATAATTATTTCAATTGATATTGATGAAATAATAAATATAATGGTTGAGAAACTAGTGAATGTTAATATTTATAGCCACAATAAACACCATTTCATATATAGTCATGTTTGAGAGAAATATAAATGTGGGTATTTGATAAGTAGGAACTTATATTCAATCCTAGTGAATTGGATGAAATATTTAATGGAAGTGACCTTGAAAAAATATTTCATATAAATATATTAAACTATGACAAAGTTTTAATTTACCTCTGCTCGAATAAACTAGATAAAGTTATGATCTACATCACATCATAGGGAAGTTTCATTCCATGCGATGTGTCGATGTTGTAGTGTGATGAACATAACTTGATGTTCCAATGTGATGAAAAAAACACAACATTGCAATGTGATGAACATAACCCAACATCATAATGTAATGAACACATCCCATGTCACATTCAAACAAAACATTTTTCCAACATCACATTGTGATGAAATCCAACATAACCTAGCATTGTATTATCAAAAACATATTCCAATGTCACAATCTAGCGAACATGGCTTGACATTTCAATCTGACCCAACATTGCAATGTGACATACAAAATGCTACATCACAATGGGACGTACAAAACCCAACTTTGCAATGTGATGAACATAGCTCAATATCGTGATGTGATGAACACAACCCTATGTTTCAATGTGTCTAACATATTGTTACAAGGAAAATCTCTCTATGGCATCGCGTAAACTACAACAGACGAAATGACTATAGAAATAAACTCTAGTGTCAAGTATGCTATATAAACAAACATTCTAACAAGAGAATATAAATAGCCTACCTTGTCTGGATGTTCGATGAAGACCACCGTTGAGAACTCGAATCAAAGCTATATACCTGCAACTTTTCCTCAAAAACCAAGATACGAAAGCATATGGTGATAATGTATAAAGTTAGCACATATAATAGCATAATCCATCAATATTCAAAATAAATATTCCCATGGAATAACAATTCAAATATTTGCAAGACATTAATTGGATGAGAAAAGTGTATTTCTATTAAAATATGATCAACAAAAGTGTATTAATGAAACACTTTTGTGTCGGCATGTCTCGAAACCGAGAAACTAAGTCCCTTCCACTTGGGCCTCCACCACTTCAATCCTCCACCAAAGGAAATCTCATATAAGAGAGACAATAAGGTTCTCCATCAAAGAGGGAAGAGCTTGGGGGTTGAACAATGTGTTCATACTTAAAAGGACAAAGGGATGCAAACTTATTATGAAGTGAATAATTTCTCCAGAGTAACTTTTCTCTCAAAAGTTGAATTCTTCTCGCTTTCCACGGTTTGGATATCGCCTATTTATAGCCTTCAAATGGAACTGAAGGGTCGATTTAGAACATTTCTAGTATATGGAAGGTCAAGGATCATGGATCTTGTGACGTGACTTGGAAACCTGCACAATTTTTAATTTTTAGCACCAAAATCGATGTACATGGGCTTTAGCAGTGCAACCTACGTATACGCATGTTGTATAATTGTTAGGGTGCATATGTGTGGAAAAATATGTTTTTTGGCTCTGGTAAGTGAAAAAGGGGACTTCAAGTCTTCATAGGGAAATGGAAAAGGCCTTCTGAGAAAGTTGCATGGGGTGAGGAAAAAATTTCTATAACAAACGCCCCCTAATGTGTGAATTCATAGGAGAATATGCGATGGCCAAAATACATTATAATTCCTAAAAGTGGAGTAATGGAGACGCAACTGGATGAAGTAGTTTCTCATGAGAATATTACAATCCATAATGACTTTGTACACATGGATGCCAATTTTAATTATAGTGCAGATCCATGTGGAATTATACCAAGCAGTTGTTCCTATCCATGAATAGGAAATACAAAGTAGATACATGCCATAGGCTATCATACTCATGAACAAGGCCAAGTGAAAACTAGTCTCAAAACCAATCTTAATATATCTGCATACAATGGAGTACAATCTGATCTCTTGTGATCATTGAAGTCATATAGGTACTTGTCTAATGAATGATAGAAATGGCTCAGGAAATTTCCGAATATGAACTGATGTCTTCAAGTCTTCTACATGATCCGCCAAAGGTGCAAGTCTACATCATGTGAATAAAGGAGTTGAGGTCTAACACAATGATACTTTGTTTGATTACCATTCATTAAGGTATACCATTAACAAACACAAGACAACCTACCGATAATGAAAGTAGGTATCAAGGCACTGAGTACATTCTCACAAGTGTGAATAAATGTGTTGAGGTCAAACACTTGAACAATCCATCGATCATGAGACATTGATGTATTCCCAACTATCGATGCCAAGAGAATTTTCCACTGATGACTGCAATCCTCTAGGTACTCATAGGACTCTAGGCCTCATTTCCATAATAAAAGAGATGAAGTTGATCGAAGGAGACCCACTGAAAGGAGATCATGAAGTCATCTCTCATCATTCAACACAAGGTAAAAAGAAATATCTTGATGATTTGGAGGAACTCGGTTGAAGAACATGTTCATGAACCAATGACCTTGTGCGTCTTTTACATGCACCAAATGCAAGAAGTGCACGAAAAAGACCCTCTGAATAGAATCCAATAATGAAAACTACCGACAAAGGAAAGGAAACCACCAATAAGGTTAATGGAATCCAAGACACTTCATGAATCCCAATATGTGAATAGATTTATTATTATCAAACACAAGGGAAACCCACAAAGTCAATGAATAATGAGGAGATGTTGACTGTTGGGTTCAAGTTTACCTACCCATAATGAAAGTATGACCAAGTTGCATGGTAGGACTACAACTTCATATAACTTTGAGAAACACTAAGGGTATGGTCGACATGCAAAGACAAGAATTATAAGAAATGGCCGACACTGGCTTATAGACATCCTATAAACAAAAGCATGAGACATATGGAGGACTTTATGTTATTGGATAAATCCATAAGTGCGGACACAAACCGATCTCCCTAAATCCACCTGGATCTAGAACAAAACAAGATAGAATAATACTTTTTCCCTAGATTCTAACCATTAAATGAACTAAGAGGCAAGAAAAAGTTGCATACCTTATAATTGCTTCCGTTGGTCTTTGTTGCTCCTGCTTCACTCCAATGCTCTCGTACAGTCAAGACCAAAATAGTACAAACCAAGTGGAGTAAAGAAAGCACGATATATTAAATAGTGAATCTATTTATATGATCAAGGAGTTATACAATAAAGTAGACTTAGCTTTATGGGAAAGAATCATATTACTGTATCATATTAAATGTGAAAGAGATATTACAACCATTTCCTTGATGTTGTAAGGTCCCTTCCAACTGTCCTTCGTTCCCCACACACTTCTTGCTCCAAGGATCCCGAAACCATAGATCTGATGGCTACTCACAATCTACCTTGACAAAGCAAATCTCAAAGTCACTCCAACCAAGCTGATAATTCCAAGCCAATCAAGAACAAGCTCATGAACCAAGAAAGCTAACCCAAGCTCAAGCTAACTTTCTCCATGAGAACTCCTCTCCTTTTATAAGTTGAAGAGGATAAGGTGAGGAGGTTAGGATGATCCCACTAAATCATGAAAGCGAGTAATA
>ML785767.1:396210-443906 GCA_009831015.1 Picea engelmannii | reverse complement strand
GCCAAGGAAAGTGCTCTGATACCACTTGCAAGATACCAGATATATAAAATATGCAGAACAGAAATGAAATGCTAGAAATGACAGAATAACAGTAAAATATCCAGCATAATCTTCACAATACACGGAAATGAAAGACGAAATAGCAACAGAAATAGCACTTTGAATCAGATAGCAATGTTCACAGGCCTCTTCGAGGGGGCAACCTCCAGTTGAGCAGCGCTCTGTTACAATAATATTTAAGCTAGGGTTTTTCATACCCTCGACCCTTATTTATACTAAATATGTCTATTAAGAGAAGCATCTAGAGGAAGATCCTTCTAGAAGCGGAAGCTTCTATTAGGTCTTCTTACATCCGCCTTATTCTATTTATTGAAAGGTCTTATTAATATTGACCTTTATTACATCCGAATACATTGATCTACCTATGTGCGGGTTAGGACCTTAATAGTATGTCTCCCCCTATCTTCTCTGAAATATGAACAATATGCTACCATATGACGATCCTTGGACCTGTTCATGCATCAAACTTGTGCTATACCATACATCAAAAGATATGTCAACATTGAAATAGAGAATCATGAACAATATATCCACCAAGTGCATCATGTAACAAAATGTGCCCACCATGCACAACACCCATGTACATCAACCATGTACATCAACAATGTGCCAAAAGATATCATCCATGAAATGTATTCACCATATGACAACATGTGCATCTACCAATATGACAACATGTGCATCTACCAATTATGCCAATCATGTGCATCCACCATTATGCCATTCATGTGCATCCACCAATATGCCAACCATGTGCATCTACCAACATGCCAAACAATGTATCATATCAACATGCCAAACAATGTATCATATCACTCGTGATATGTCTCCATCATGAACCAAGTTCCACAATCATTTATCAAACAAATACCAATGTTGTGAAAATCAAGTAATACCATATATGAGTATACTACTATGCACCAATACCAAAAAATGATGAGTCCCATACATGTACACCAATTCCTCCATAAAACATGTGCCAATCATCCTGCCAGTAAGATCCTCTACTGATGTACTAGAAATGTACTAATCATGCATCACACATAGATCAAACCATGATGTACAACATGATCACCTCATCAACTCACCAACCATATGTCTCAACATGTAGCCCGATCCATATGCAAAATGCGTGCACCATGATATCAACATATGCTTCCAATAATACATCATAAGATATACCAACCATGTACACCACCATCAATGTCACAAAATGATTAATCCCAACAGATCATCATCAATCCATACTCTTGGGTTAGTGTCATGCACCCAATATTTATTTTTATTATACCATTGTGTGATCTCACCATGAAAAGCTGCATCAAACAATGTCATAACCCGCAATAAACAATGTCAGACCCTAAAATACAGATTTATACCATCACATCAAACTCCAAGCCATGTGCATTGCCTTTTTCCCAAGGCTTTACAACATATATGCAGCCTGCTGCACAACAGAGTGCATGTGTATGCGACCTAGTCAAGGTCAGCACACATATCCATGTGACTGTCACCACTGTAACCCATGTGTGCCTCAGTAGATGACACTTTTGTACTTCCCTTCAATCTTTCATTCTAATCTGGTTTCTTTGTCTTCTTCACCCACTTTTGTAGATGACCCTTCTCCTCAGAACTTGAGCTCTGAGCATCCATATTTTCAAAGATATCTCCCTTTCTTACTTCATTCCTTCTTCTAGCCATGCTATGTGAAGTCCTCATCATGGAATTTCTTATTGTGTTCCAACACTCCTAGGATTTGTGGCCAAATCCACTATAGTTGTAGCATCTCATGGAGTTACAGTGAACAATAATGTGTCCTACTTGATCACATCTCCAACACCTCATGGTGTTATAGATTCTTCCATTATATCTTCTTTCATAACATCTACACTCAAAAGATTTGTGACCATATCCATTACATGAATAACAATACCCATGAAAAACACTTTCATACCTTTGCTTTGGTGTCCCAAGAATGGATTCTTGATGTCTTCCTTTCTTTGTTCTTTTGAAATTTTATTTGCCTTATGTAGATGGTTGTTTTGCAACATTGTCTTCCTTCTTTGATGGACTTACCTCATGCTTTTTTGAGGTTCTTTCTTCATCATGTGTATCTTCTCCTTTGTATCCAAGACCTGATTTATCACATGATGGCCTTTGACATTCCAAGATCTCATCCAAGATTTGTGAGATATTCAAGAATTTTTTTGGCTTTTCCACCTTCTTTCTAAGGTCAACAATTTCAGCTTCTAACTTACAACATGACTCTTCCTTTTCATTTATTTGAATCTTCAATAGTTCCTCTATTCTTTTGGCTTCTTCAATTTGGGTCTTGATATGAACAATGGTTTCAAAACTTTTTCTAATCTCATCATCTATATTCATATCTTCTTTTCCATTCTTTAGTCTTGTGATCTCTTCTTCCTTTTCTTCTAATAGAGTCTTATTTCTCTCTTCTTGTTCCTTGATCATTTATTTTAACTTCAAGATGTTCCTTAGACTTCTCCTAAGAAACTTCTTAGTGTTATCTGAAAGATAGTTATAGTCTATATAATAATGATCACTTCTATATGTATATAAACCCTCTTCAACTTCCTTTTGAAGTTTTAATAGATTTCCTTCTATTCTTTTCATGGAATAATTATCATCAAAATTTACACAAACTGTTTCTAGATCTTCTTCTTCACTTGTAGAGAAAAAATCATCATCATCATCATTGCAATCAAGGGTTTTTGAGGGTTCTTTACCTTCATTTGAAATATCTTCACGATCTTCCTTTTTGCCAACATCAACACATAATTATTTGCCTTCATTTGAAATGTCTTCAATATCTTCCTTTGTGCCATCATCACTTGATTCTTTATCTTCACTTGAAATGTTTTCAAAATAACATTTAGAAATAATGCATTCAAGAGTTTTTGATGATTCTTTACCTTTGATGAACTTGATGGAGTGGTCTTCAATTTCTTCTTTCTCTTCCTTGCTTTGATATGTCTCCTCTAGATTTAGCCATAGATCCTTGACGGAAGTACATTGTCCTGTGCACTCTTTGATAGGGCTTGCGAGTCCACTAAGAATGGTCTTGAGAGCGAATCCATCATTCTTCTTTCCTTCCCTTTGAGCTCCAAACTTTGACGTGTTCTTCAACAGAACATATGCACCAATGGTTGCCTTCCAAATAGCTGCTCCCATTGTCTTCAAATACACTCTCATCTCTATTCTCCAAGTAGAATAGTTTTCCTCATCAAGGATTGGTATTTCATCATCCATTTGTGTGTCTATGGATCTCCTTCAAGCTTGTTAAGGCTTGTAGTGAAGGCCTGCTCTGATACCAATTGTTGGACACACCTAATACACATAGAGGGGGGGGGGTTTAATGAGTGTGGGGCTCTTTTTCCCAAAACTTCCCTCTTGCACAAAAACTCATCAATTAGCAATCAACATTTATTCATTACCCATTGTTGTCACTTATAACCAGTTAGATGTGAGAACATATCAGCAACATATATCAACAATATATCATCAACAAGTCATCACCACAACGAACACAAAGAACACAAGATGTATGTACAATTTTATTTTTATTACGGACTACGATCCTTGGGGTTTATCAGCAACAAATGAATAGAGTACAACTCTGTAAGAGCACCTGCTCTATAATGAAAGACTCAACTTACACCCTCAGCACCAACTGAGATGAGGCAACAATCCTCAACAGATATCAATTTGTCAATAGGTACGCGACCTGTCAGTAGTGCATCCCGCGTGTGCATGCGGCCTGGCTCACTACAGCCCACGTGTGAATGTGGCCAGTGTATAATGCAACAAGTGTATGCTTCTGAGAAACATGCTCAGATCCTATGCAACCTGCAATCACTTTCTCTTATGTCTTCCACTGTCCAAACTGACCCACAACCAGTCACAACACATCCAAGTTCTCCAATAGCTTTCTCATGCTCCACAGTAAATCAAGATGAATTTTATCTCAATCATGTATAAACAACTAGTATACCATAGCAATCATGTCACTACTGAATCATAAGAGTACTGCTCACTCCATCAACCAAATCAACCAAACAGAACCACATCATAGAAGCCATACCAAGAATTCCCTAAGAATTCACAACACATCAAACAATAGTATCCATCAAGACAATAATGTAACCATACCAGTGTCTCAGTGATAGATCTGAGGCCATAGAATGTAGATCTGGAACCTGCCTCATCATCTAAGAGCTTGGCACCAGCTCAAACACAAATGTCCATGATTTTATCCACTCCATGCTCCCTATAAACAGTCATCTCGCATGTACACTCACCCTATACACAACCAACCCATGTGTACACGCACCCTATACACAGACAACCCGCGTGGGCATCAGAAAATAGGGTTTTCTATGAATCTGAGAATTTTTCCATCAAGATATATGACATTGCCGAAAATTTGATCTGTCCATGAGATCCTCCTCTCACTATCTTCCTCGGAATATATCTTCAATCATGCTCAAGAGATCCACACCAATAAGATGCTCTCACAAGAATCTCTCCATCAATACTCCAAAATATATTCACAAGAAGCTCTCCATCGATCCACAAAAGGGATTCTCACCAAATGTACTTTTTTACAAGAGATCCTAGCTTATTATTTATACTTTCATATTCTAGATCACTTGCCCCATTTTTATGTTACTTAACCCATTTCTAGGTCACTTAACTTATTTTCCTTATTTTAGGGTTAATCACTTTCCATGAATAAAAATTTATCCAATACTTTATCATTTAAATATTCCTTCTTGATTTTGTCACTTCATTTTATCATTTAAATAATCTTTCTTGATTTTGTCACTTTACTTTATCATTTAAATAATTATTTCTTCTTTTCAATCACTTTGACTTCTTTGACCTTTTGGGGCTTCAAGCCATCATATGGGGGTCCTTCAACTTCGTAGAGCCATAACTCTCAAACCGTGAGGAGTTATGTGACATTCCACATACCACCAGAAATGGCATGTCAAGCACTATCCATCTAGGATAGTTTCACCGACAACTTCATTGATCTTCATCTCATTAATCCACATGCAAGCATGGGTCGTCCAACCGTTCTTCTAGGATAACTCAATCTGTAAAGCGTCTTCCTGTGAGGGATTTCACCATAAGGGGACCACTTTGGAGTTCATCCATTTGTGCACCTTATCAACCATGATAAGACAATATCAATTCACCACAACATCATATATATCAACTATGCATCATGTATCAATGACAACTCATTGATCCATCTTCATCTATGCATCATATCAATGATCCATATTTATCAATTGGTTTCCACTTTGACATCTATCATTCTCATCAAGGACAATCATCAGTCAATTAATTACTTGACATCAATCAATCAAACCATTTACATCAATGACATATGATAAAACAATCTCCCAAATAATCAAACCATTAGCATCAATGACAACATGATCCAACACACAATGACTGACTTCTTATATTATTATTCGGAATCATTCCTTATAATAAATGCACACTACACTCATGATATCTCATTTATACCCAAAAATTCTTGTATCGTTCATGCATATAGTGCACACTTATACCTCCAGTCATGTTCAACTCATTCTCAACTTCCGATTCTTAGCTAAATCACACACTCTACCTTCTACCCAAAAACCCTTACATATTTATACCTTTAAATTAGGGCTTATCCCATTTCAAATGACCAAAATGCCTAATGGCTTGCTTTCTTTTGTGCACACTGATCCTGAAAATGCGCTAACTTCCTTCCCTCTTTTGTGCTTGCTCCTGCCCAGTTTCTAAAAAATGGTCCCAAAATGCCTATCCCAACAGGTGCCTAACACTCACTTGTGGCTTGTCTTGAGTCACTCAGTTCTGCTATTGCACTCCCTTCAATGTTGCAAAGAGCTTCTCAAAATTATCCCTTATAGTTGCAATCTTTTCCTTTGCTTTCACTTCTTGTGCCACAATCTCATATGTCTCCTTTGCAGTAATAGGGTTCTTCAAATTCTTAGCACTATGTTGTGTTTCTTTCTCCACTATGTCATGCATTGTCACAAGTTCTTTTGTCACTATGAAGCCTTCCTCCTGTAGTGACTTTATCTTCTACGCAAGAGTCTTTTGTTCCACTCTGATTTGGTTTATCTCCTAGTTCAGCTACATGTTCTCAATAATTGAAATCATCCACTCTCTTGGTGACAGAGTGTTCATTGTATCTTTCATCTTTTGTTCCTTCTCCTACGCAGTCTCTAGCCTTTTCTCAAATTATTTTATCTCTACATTCTCCAGCAAGTGATTCCATACTTGTGTTCTTTCTTCACACGACTTCACACATTATTCATCTAAACTCTTCATGCTCTCTACTTTCATCGCAATGTCTTCTCCATTTTCTCTCTTTCTTCGGGTGGAGTAGTTGGTATAGTGCATGCTTCCAATTCTAAAATCTTCATGTGAAATCCCTGAATAGATTCACTGATCTTCATAACTTTCTCTTCCAATGGAGTATCTACTTCCATTGGTATCTCCAAGAAGTTGTTATATACTTCCTGCACTATGTTTTTCAAACTTCCTTCTCTCTATCCAGCCTCGTCTTGCTCCAATACTAGCTTACTATACTCTTCTTATAATGCGTCATTATCTATAGCTACTTTATCCAACTCCACTAACATCGACTCTGCATGCAACTAAATTTCTTTTGTTACACTTGATTGCAAGTTGTGTAATACATTTATAGGTAGATGTGATAGAACTTAGTCAATATGATTTAATGCCTACGCTTGTACCTACATCTATGTCGATGGGAATTCTAATGCTCATTTTGATACCTTCATTACTCTATGTTATTTTGATGTTGATGGTTGTTCCTTTGTTGTTTTGGATGTACTTTCAATCTATTCTTCCTCTCTCATTCTGATAGGTGATACCCTGGTTTCCTACAAAAGTTGGCATAATGTCGCTATCTGTACTTGCGCAGTTGTATGCATCTCTTCATATTTCTACACAGCTCGTAGAAATGATCCTTTCATTACTTCCTTCACTTGATATCTAATTTCCTCTAAGTCCTCCTTAGTCAAAGTCTAGATCATGACTTTATTGAAGGCTTTCCTCTTCTTATGCTTTTGAGTTGATTTCTCCTTCGAATGTTCTTTCCTCTTTTCTCTGACGAGTAGTGGGAGTTCTTTAATATCACCTTAACCATTCCCTTGGTCCTTTTCTAGTTCGTTTGTCTCCTTCTACACTATTTCTATCTCTAGAATTCTTCACTATGTATCCCAGTTGTTTACAAATTGGATGATTTCTTTCACTGCCACCATGTAATGTGTCGAAAACCATTGTTGATCTGGATCCTTCTTTTCTTAAATATACATATGGTGTTTTCGTTCCTTAAATAACACAATGTTTTTATATGATTCAACTATCTGTAGTTGAATGTGTGACATGTCTTCAATGAATTGTTGAATAGTCTCCTTATACATGTAGAAGGTTATGTTATTTTCCAATTGTTTATTCTTATGAGCGGTATGACACAATGACATATATCTCACTGCCAATAATGGTTTTTGCATTCCATCCAGTAATTGTGTCTCTTATGGTTTCCTCCATGCAGTTAATGTTATGAAAATTAATAACCACTCATAATGGAACTATGTGCCCTTCTTGTGTGCCTCCTTGCAGTCTATTAAAAATTGATTCACGAGAAATGACAACCAGTTCATTATCACTCGTGCTACGCATTTATTTACTGTTTCTATAACCTCCTCTAGCACTTGGTCCTTCTAACATTTTATTAGTAGCTTAGAAGCTAGTACATGTGTCGCAAACCTTACTATAGCATCATTGATACTTGTGACGACTAGTTCGCGCACTCCTTTGAAAGTGCCATACTTTTCCTTCATTTCTTATACTAAGGATTTTTCTTTCATCTTATCTGTGAACAATGGTAAAGGGTATTCACTCGTTGATGGAAATATTTCAGTCCACATGATCAACTAGGTGTTAATGGACATTGCTCTGTCCAACCATAAGAAACCTCCATGGATGCAAATTAGCAATAATTTGACGCAAATGTTTGTCTCTGGACTCCTGCCAAAATGGGGTATGTCGAATGGATTTAGTATTCTTGTTCGCTATAATATTTTCTCCCAATCCTTCGACTCAACTATGATTACAATTGATCCAGGGTTCATTTCTGCATGAAAATAATTTTGTGGCATTAGCTCTGTAAACTTCTTTAACTCTATCAGGTTGTGGTCCAAATACCTCAAGTTCCCAATTGCACCTAACATATCTCAGTCGACAGTGACCCCATGTGGAATCACTAGTGTAACCATGTCATACTTCACCCCTTTTTGTATTCTGACTAGTTTTATTGTGGTCTTTCTTGGTGGCATCTATGTTATGGGAAAGTTGACTCGATCGAATGTCTCAGGGGTTTCTTCTTGTACTGGAATTACTTCATTCTTAGTGTGTTGTTTATTTTTTCTTGATGTAGAATCTCATGTCATTGGTGGTGCCATAGATCTCTGTAGTTTGACTCTTCCTTCAACACACTTGGATCTATTCTTCAATATACTCGACTCTCCCTTTCTTTGACGTTGTCTCTCTTCTGGTTTTCTATTCTCTCGAATATGCATGCAAAAATAACCTTTTATTATCTACCTTGCTCTACTTTTATAGTTTGTTTCCAAGTATTATCTTCCTCTTCGCACCCAAACTTGTAGTCCCATCCGATTGTACTCACATTCAATTCCTTCCATATTTTTCATTAAATTCGTATTATTCGGTGGATCATGGTCTAGATTTTCCATCCTTTCAATATCTTCATCATCTCTTTTCATTTATGACTACACATTCTCACAACCCTATCATGATGTTTACTCTTTAATTCTTTACCCATCATTCGTGAAGATATTTATCTTGGTTCTTCAATTCTCCTCTTTGCATGCAATTCCATTATTCTTCCTTTCTACGACATTTTCTTATTCATCTTTGACTAGAAATTTATTTATTTTTATCTATAATAAACTATAATAAATATATTGTGGTACACATATTGCACGATCGGGATAGTGTGTGGAAGCACAAATGTCCCTATACAGTTTTATCCAACTACCTTTTATGATCCCCTCCATGCTTTCCCCATTCAATTTCTCTAACTGGATAGAAATTTCTTCTTTCACAAATCTTATTACATATGGACCCAACCAGTGCATTTGGAACTTTTCAAGGTGCTGCAAAAATTTATTGTCATAGAGAAAAACTAGGTCTCCCATTTGTAACTTCTTATGTTTAATATTTCTATCATGCCATGCCATTTTATGCACTTTCTGAACTTGTTGATGAAATTCTATGACAAAATGGTCTTCCTCAAGTTATAATATCTTTGACAGTCTTTTTTGTATTGCGCTAGAATCAGTGAGCTCTGTCAACACAACAATGCACAGACTCGACATAATGAATTCCATGGGCATATAATTGTTTCCTAGACATATACTAATTGAAATAGTGTATGTCCTGTCAACTTCTTACATGTAGTCCAATTTTCCCATAATACTGTAGGAATCCTCAGTTCCCAATCATCTCGATTTACATTACATATCTTTGTCAATGCATGATCCAGAATATTGTTGAATGTTTCCACTATTCCATTCACCTAAGGATGATAAAGTGTGCGCTTCTAGTGCTAAATCTAAAATTCCTCTGTCAAATGAACAATTGTTCTATTCAAGAAATGTGTTCCCTGATCACTCAAAAGGATTATCGGACATCCAAAACTTGTAACAACATGGATTAAATAAATCATGTAGCAGTATTTATGCCATGATATCTGACAGGTTCTTCTTCATCCCATCAGTTCAAATAATCCATGTAGTGATTATATATCTCGCTCCTGACCTTTTTTCCGGTGGGTTGATCAATCCAATGAAATGGACTTCCCATTTATCAAAATCCTGCAATGTAACTTGTGTTACTAAAAACATCTCGTCTCTTCAGGATGTCTTTACAACTCTCTGACAAACACCACACATCTGACATAACTCATTAGCATCTTTATGAAGGGTGGGCCACCAAAGTCCTGCACAAAATATTTTGAGTCGTCATGTTCCCTGCATAGTGGCCCCCAACAACTCCTTCATGTGCCTCAGATAATATCATAGGTATTTCATTCTCCAATACACATCACCAAAGAATACCATATGTTCCTAACTTGTACAAATTCCCTGCCATAAGATGATAGTCTGATGCCTTTACTACTAATTAATTCTTCTGCATTGTTGTAAAATCATGTGGGGATACTCCCATTCTCAAGAACTCGACAATATATACAAAGTAATAATAAACCATTTGTACTATGAACAAGTGCACATCTGGTATATTGTCATTTAAATTTCCTTCATCTTCTCCTTTTAGTATGCGTGACAAATGATCAGGTCATGAGTTCAATTTCCTTGGTTTCACAATCACTTCAAAGTCATACTCCTAAAATAGTAATAGCCATATGCATATCTTCCCCCCCAACACTAACTTATTGACTAAGTATATTATTGAAGAATGATCTGTATACATATTAATATATGATCCTAGTAGATAATGTCTAAAATTTTGTAGTGCATAAACCATTGCTAGTCCTTCATGCTCTATAGTAGTATAACTTTCTTTAGTAGTCGACAACTTCTTGCTAGAAAATTCAATGGGATGGTCCATACTTCCTTCTCCTAGCTAAGCTATAATGGTGCCTAATGTTATAGATCATGCATCTATATGGACATGAAATTCCTTCTTCCAATATGGAAATACTAGAACCGACATGTTAGCCAGTTTCTACTTCAAGGTGTCCAAAATTTGTTGACATTCCTTGTTCCACTTAAACTTAACCTCCTTCTTCAACAACTTTTCCAATAGGGTTGTGATATGTGCATATCCCTTAATAAAATTTCTATAGTACCCTGTATGACCCAATGTCAGTATCAGTCGTCGCACTAAAGTAGGTGGTGGAAAATCAACAATCACAACAATATTTGCAGGATCAATAAAAAGTCCTTGTTTAGATACTACAGGACCCAACAAGATACCAAACGGTGGGAAAAAATGCACTTATTCAAGTTCAAAGAATTATAGAATTTTCTACATATGTCCAACATCAAATGATGAGTTTCAAAATGGTATTTCAACAAACTGAACACTGTCCAATCATCCAAATATACTTCTAGGAAGTTATGAATAAATTGTTTAAAAGATGATACAACCACTAGACGTTGTGAGTATCAATGATGATACAATAAGGTTTGCAACGTAGGTATTTCCCTGCAAGCTACTGAGAAAATGTTGTAAGGACCAAGTGCCAAAAGGAGTCGTAGAAGCAGTGGAGAAATGTGTAGAAAGAGTGATAATCAATTGATCAACATTTCTCGTGAATCAATTTTTAATGGACTGCGAGGAGGCACAAGAAGAGGGCACAAAGTTCCATTATGTGTGGTTATTAATTTTTATATCATTGACTGCGTGAAGGGAGCTAGGAGAGACGCAGTTCCTGGATGGAATGCAGAAACCATTCTTGGCAGCGATATATATATCTTATTGTGGCATACCATGCATAAGGACAAATAGTTGGACAATAACATAACCTCTTATGTCTATAAGGAGACTATTTGTCAATGCATTGAAGACATGTGATGCATTCAACCATATATATTTGAAGCATATAAATACATTAAGTTATTTAAGGCAAGGTAGCACCATATGTATATTCAAGAAAAGAAGTATCTGGATCAACAAAGGTTGTCAACGCATTACAGAGTGACAACAACAAATCAGCCAAATTGTAAATGACTGGGATGAAGAGTGGAGAATCCCAAATAGAAACACCAAATAAGGAGACACAAGAATGAGAAAAGGATAAGGAATAAGAATAACAGGAACAAGGGAATGGTGAAGGTGACCTTCAAGAAATCCCACCGCCCATCGGAGAAAAGAGGAAAGAAAATTCGAAGGAGAAATCGACACACAAGCATAATAAGAGGAAAGGCTTCAAGAAAGTCATGATCTCGGATTTAACTAAGGAGGAATTATAGAAAATTATAGATCAAGTGAAGGAAGTAATGGAAAAATCATTTCGGTGAGTTGCACAGAAATAGGAGGAGATGCATATGAATATGCAAGAACAAATTGCGACACTAAGCCAACTTTTGGAGGAAACCAAGGTGCTGCCAGTCAGAACAAGAGAGGAAAAATAGAATGAGAGTAAAACAAAATTGACATAGGCATAACCATTAGCATATAAAAATTGTAGAGTAATGAAGATATCAGTAGGAGCATTACAATTCCCATCGACAAAGACGCATGTACAAGTGCATGAATTAATTCATATTGACTTAGTGTTATCACAAATACCTATGAATGTATTACACAGTTTGAAATCAAGCGTAACATAGGAAATTCATTTGTGCACAGAGTCGGCATAAATGGATTTGGCTAAAGTAACTATAGATAATGATGCCTTACAAGTACAGTACATTAAGGTAGTATTGGAGAGGAACAAAGTTGAACAAAGAGCAAGAAGGTTGAAAAACACAGTGCAGGTAGTATATAGAAACTTTATGGAGATATCAATGGAAGTAGATACTCCATTAGAAGAGAAAGTTACAAATATCATTGAATCTATTCATGGCTTCTGCACAAAGATTGTATACTTGGAAGCATGCATTATGCCAAGTACTCCACTTGAAGAAAGAGATAAAAGTGAGAAGATAATTGCAATGCCAGTAAAGAGAATTAAGAGTTTAGATGAAGAATGCGTGAATTTGTATGAAGAAAGCACACAAGTATGGACTCACTTGCTGGACAATGCAGAGATACAAGCATTGGAACAAAGGCTACAAAGTGCATAGGAGAAGGCGTAGAAGATAAAAGATATAATGAATACTTTTCCACCTAGAGAGAAAATGACTGCAATTATTGAGAATAGGCAGTTGAACCAGGAAATAAACAAATCAGATCGGAACAAGAGGCCCTTGCGCAGGAGCTAGAGCCACTACAGGAGGAAGCCTTTAGAGTGACAAAAGAACTTGTGGCAGCAAAGAGCATAGTGAAGCAAGCAACATAAGACAATGCCGAGAAGTTGAGATTGTGGCGCAAGAAGTAAAAGCAAAAGAAAAGATCACAACTGAAAGGGAGAGTTTTGAGAAGCTCATTGCAACACTGAAGGGAGAGCAACATAGAAATTAAGTGGCTCGGGACGAGCCATAGGTGAGCGTTGGGGGCTTGTTGGGACAACAATTTTGGGAGGTCCATTGTTGGGAAACTATGCAAGAGCGTGCACAGAAGAAAGAAGGAATTTAGCATATTTTCAGGATCAACATGTGCAAAAGAAGGAAATTCATTAGGAATTTTGGTCCTTTGAAACAAGCTAAGCCCTAATGTAAAGGTATAAATATATAATGGTTTTTGGTTAGAAGGTAGAGTGTGTGATGTACCTAAGCATTAGAATTTTAGCATGAGTTGAAAATGAGTGGAGAGCTAAGTGTGCACTATGTGCGCGAACGACACATGCATTTTGGCATATAACTGAGATATCAGGAGCACAATGTGCATTTATTGTAAGGAATGATTTTGAATAATAATATAAGAAGACAATTGTTGTGGACATATCTAATATTGGGTGAACCATGTTAAAATATGGTGTGTATGTGTTATGTTGTGATGTGTTTGTTTACTATTTTGTTTATTGTGTGCATATAATGTATGTTTGGTCAATATGAATCTGTTATTTGTTCTGATAATTCTATGAACATGATGAATGATATAATTAATAAATTTTAAGGACAATGGTTAGTGTGAATGCCTCTCATCCCTTCATGAATGTGGAAACATGGTTCTTGTAGTCCTGAAGGGTTGGGATGAATTCATCATAGCCATTATCCTTAACATTTATTCATTATACCATACATCATGTGCGCAGAATAATCAGAACAATTAATGGATTCATATTAACTAAACATACATTATATGCACACAATAAAAAAAATAGTAAACAAACACATCACATCATAACACAAATACACGATATTTTAACTTGGTTCACCCAATATGGGATACGCCCAAAATGATCAGCTTCTTATATTGTTATCCAGAATCATTCCTTACAATATATGCACACTGCACTCATGATATCTCAGTTATACCACAAAATTTCCCTGTTGTTTTCACATACAGTGCACACTTAGCTCTCCACTCATGTTCAACTCATGCTCAACTTCTAATGCTTAACTACATCACACAATATACCTTATACCCAAAATACCTTAAACATTTATACCTTTACATTAGGGATTATCCTATTCAAAAGGACCAAAATGACTAAAAATTTTCCTTCTTTCATGCACACTGATCCTAAAAACACGAACTTCCTTCCTTATTATACACATACTTCTTCATCGTTTCCAAAAAATGGTCCCAAAATTCCTCTCCCAACATCATAATATGTTGAACAAAACCTGATGTTGCAATTTGACAACCATAACCTGACATTTCAATGTGAAGAACATAACTCAATGTCACAATGTGTTAAACATAAATAAGCATTATAATGTGGCAAACATAACCTTACATCATAATGTGACAAACATATCCTGACATGATAATTGAAAAAACTCTTCATCGATGTCACATTGCGATGCAATCGAACCATAGTAAACAATAGTCAACCATGTTCAAACATAGGCAACCATGGTGATCCATGGTCAACCATAGTCAAACATGTTTACCCCTAGTCAACCGTAGGCAACCATTTTCATACATAGTAAACCATGGTCAATCATAGTCACCCATGGTAAACATGGTCCTCCATAGATGACTATGGTCAACCATAGTCAATCATGGTTAAGAGGTAAATTAAAACTTTATCATAGTCACCCATGGTTAACATGGTCTTTGATATTCAACCATGGTATACCCTAGTCAACCATACTCAACCCTGGTCAAGAGGTAAATTAAAACTTTATCATAGTCACCCGTGGTCAACATGGTCTTCCATAGTTGACCATGTCCTACCCTATTCAGTCATAGTCAACCATGGTCAACCATATGTAGCCATGGGAAACCATTGTCAACCTTCGTCAACCATATTCAACCATGGTCAACATGGGAAACATGGTCACCATTGTCAAATGTTTTCAACCATGGTAAACCATAGTGGACTATAACCTTTCATGGGAAACCATAGAAAACCATGGTCAAATGTGGTCATTCATATTCTACATGGTCAACCATAGTTAACATGGTCAAACATGGTCAAACATGGTAAACCATGGCCATTCATGCTCTAAGATAGTTAACCTAGTAATACATGGTCAAAGATATTCAAACATGGTAACCCATAATAAAACATAGTCAAATATGGTCACCCTAGGTCAATCATAGTCAACCATGGTTATACATAGTCACCCATGGTCAACATGGTCTCCCATAATTGAGCATGGCCTACCATAGTTAACTATGGTAAAGAGGTAAATTATACCTTTATTATATTCATCGATGCTCAACATGGTGTTCCATAGTTGATCATGGTCTACCTTGGTCAACCATACTCAATTAAGGGCAACCATATGTGAAGTTTTCATAATGAACCTAGCTAGTAGAAAAGTCACACAAAATTGCAAGAGAGACAAGAGGGGAGAGAAAAATAATGAATTGCATTAACTATTGAGTAAAATGGTAAAATACACATGATATACTCTACATGGCTATGTGAATGCACCATAGTAGTGATCTATAGGGATCTAGACACTCACTGACATAAATTGAAGTAACATGCCACCAAGTCCTAGTTAATTGGTCAATGCAATCATCAATTAACTTAGTCACATGTGTGAAAGTCATAGAAACACATGTAATCACAAGATATGATCACGCTTGGCCACATGCATGAGATATATGCACTCCCAGTGAGGAAATAATGGTGAACATGAAAGTGATGGTGATGAAACCAAGGTTTCCATGCATGAGTGACCTCCACTTGTCTGACTGAGGTGTAACTGACTCTAAACAGAAGAATCAAGGCACCCTATTTTGTAGGAGGTGCTTTAATTTGTAGGGTAATATTCTTGGGAGATAATTTTATCATTTATTAAAGTACCCTCAACATTGGACTATCAATCTTAGGAAAATCATTACCTAGGTGAGTATGTAATATCTCCAACACAACCCCTTGAACACTACTAAGGTGTACAAGAGGAATGGGTCTCGACAACCAAGGCCATGTAAAGTACCCATTGTATGATGCATATAAGATTGAAACACTAAAAAAACAAAGGAAAGAGGGAAAACCTCATGGGAAAACCCCTCAAAGTACAATGCATAAAAAATGAATAAGGAACAAAAGGTAGTTGCTAAGAAACTACGTCCTTCACTCCAAGGAGACCTTGCAAATGTGTAATTTTATGCTCAGTGAATATTGTGTTGAAGATGTAGATGACTGTATGGATATGAATATTTACATGCATCAGTGAGATGTCCACACATATCCACTTTATCTTATTTTAAATAAGAAGATCCAAATCCCATACTATGTGAAGTTTGGATGAGAATTTTCAAATCGTGCGACTGTTTCTAGAAAAAAACATGAAAATTTTGTTAATTTTAAAATGTTCATAAAGTCACTTCCCAAAATATTTTTTTGATGATTTGTTTTTTAAAATTGGGTATTTTTCCTAAAGGAATTCAAATATACAATTTGTTTCTATAAATTCTGCTAATAAAGTGTCAAAATTGAATCTAAAGTGCGTCACCCCCTTTTTGGCTCCTGAGATACATGCATGGCGCATGCAGAAATTTGTGTGTGTGGCTCCTGAGATGCATACATGGGAGTCTCTGCATGTTTCTCCTAGGATGCATGCATGGCACATGAAAATTTTTCTACATCTATCTCATATGTAGAAGTCTCTTCATTCTAAGGGGCTTGATCTTCCTAGTGTATTTTCTAATGGGTCTATCTTATTAACCTTATGCATGCAATCTTCACAATCTTCCTTATGCCCGAATAGAACATCCAATCCAGTCCACACTTCATCCATAGTTGAGAGTGTTTCCTCCTCTACATGATATTGTAGTTTAGGACAAATAGAAATGCAAATAATTCCAAGATCCATGTCTTGTTCGTTGAGAAAATCATTTTTCTCATTGGTGGAATCAGACTTTGCTTTTGTTTCCATGGTTATTTGATATAAGCCTCTACTTTTGAGAAGAAGTAGAATCTTTATATTCCACTCCAAATATTTTTGCAGCGTAAGAATAATTTCTAGTGAAAACTCAATTCTATTTGACTGTATCTTCCTCGTGTACCTACAAATAAAAATTATTATGTTTTTTCTCCTAGCAATCAAAGTGTAGTATTCCAAATATAAAATAGTATGAAAAACATAAATATTTTAGCTATAAATGATAGAGAAACAATGATATAACCAGAACAATACCAGAATAATTACCAGAATAACACCAAAAATAGAACTTTTATTACCAATAGCAATGTTCACTTGCCTCTTCCAGGGGGCAACCTCCAACAGAGTAGATCTCTATTACAATAATATCCAAGACACAATTTTGCATACCCTCTACTCCTATTTATACTAAATATATCTATAGAAAAGAACAATCTAGACAAAGACCTGTCTGAAAGAGGAAGCTTCTATTAGGTGTTCTTACATTTGACTTATTCTTCCTTATTGCTAGGCCTTATTAATATTGGCCTTTATTACATGGAATTATAGTATTCTACCTATGTGAGGGGTTCGAGAGGTTAGGTCCCTAACATGCCCTCCCCCTTGAGGAACAACCTTGTCCTCAAGGATTCAGATGAGGGAATTGTTGTAGAATGGCGGTTGGCTCCTAGGTGGCATATTCTGGAGGTTTATCTTACCATTGGACTAACACTTCTTGGATAGTGTGCTGATGAAGACGACACTCTCGTTGGGACAAGAATGCTTGTGGTTGCAACCATATGAAACCTTCTTCATCCAAATTAGGGAGACTAGTTTGAGTTTGTAAATTAGTTGCAATAACCTTATTTAAGTAGGAAACATGAAAAATGGGATGGAGCTTCTACTGACTAGGTAGAGCTAACTAATAGGCCACCGATCCCACATGCTTGAGCATTGTATAAGGACCACAAAATTTGGGTGCAAGTTTCTCACAGCATTTATATTTGAGTGAAGTCATCTTATAAGGTTGTATTCAAAGAAATACCTACTCCCCTTCAACAAAATGGCATTCAGAACGATCTTGATCTTCCTGTTGCTTCATGTGGTTTTGAACCATGACCAAATTGTATTTCAGGGCACGAAGATTATCCTCACAGACTGTAATATTTTTTTCAACCTCTTGAACGTTCGAGACCCCTGACATATAGGAGAGAACAGATGGGGGATTTTAGCCATAGAATGCTTCAAAAGGATTCATGTGAGTAGTTTTATGGTAAGATTTGTTGTACCGCCATTCATCTAGGGGTAACCATTCAACCCACCTATTTTGTCACTCAGATGCAAAACACCTCAAATATGTTTCCAAACACTTGTTGACAACTTCAGTCTAGCCATCCGTCTGGGGGTGATAGGTAGTGATGAGATGCAATTGGGTGCCCTATAGCTTGAGCAATGACTTCCAAAAATTGGTGGTGAAAGTGGGGTCTCTATCAGAGACAATAGAATTAGGCATGCCATGAATCTTGAATATATTATCCATAAATATTTGAGCCACTGTGGCAGCTGTGAATCGGTGTTGAAGAGAAAAAAAATGAGCATATTTGGAGAGACAATCTATGACCACCATGATGACTGAATTATTTCCCAATTTAGGTAATCCTACAATGAAATCCATAGAAATATCTCTCCAAATAGTATGGGGAATCAGAAGTGGTTGGAGTCTGCCCGGAGCTTTGACAATTTCTCCCTTTTTGCATTGAGAAAACTCACATTAAACCACAAAGGTGCAGACATCATGTTTCAAACCCTCCCAGAAAAAATAATGTTTAACCCATTCATAGGTTTTGGTAAACCCTGAATGTTCGGTTGTGGGTGAGGCATGAAGTTCGGAAAACACGGTGGATTTAAGTTAGTATTTCTTTCCTAAATACAAACGACCTTTGTAGCGAATCTCTTCATTATTCCAAGAGTACCCTAGTGAAACTGAAGAATTTTGTTTCAATTGGTGGAGCAGGCTATAACTTTTGGGGTCTTGCAACCATTCCCGATGAAAATCTTGGAGAAAATATGGTACAATGAAGGAGAGGGATAAAAGGGATCCGTCTTATTCATATTTCTAGGAAAGAGCATCAACCACTACATTTTCCTTTCCCTTCTTGTAATGATCTCATAATCATAGCCAAATATCTTGGTCACCTATTTTTTCCGTGTCAGGGATGAAATTCATTGTTCTAGGAAATACTTGAGACTCTGATGATCAGTTTTGTTTTGGAATCACCGACCCAACAAATAAGGATTCCATAGATCCACAACATGCAAAATAGCTAACATTTCCTTTTCTTAAATGGATTGGCCCAAATTTCTCTCTGAAAGTTTTTTTATAATGAAGGCCAAGAGCCTACCATCCTACATGAGGATGACTCTAATTCCTTTCCCGGAAGTATCACGTTCCAATACGAATGTATTTGTGAATTCTGGGAGGGAGAGGACATGGCTCGAGCACATAGCATATTTTAAGGCTTGGAAGGCATGATCCACATCTAAAGTTCAAGTGAAAGCATTCTTTTTAAGGAGTGAAGTGAGAGGAGTTGCAATCTTTCCATAATCTCGAACAAACTTCCTATAATATCTCGTTAAACACAAAAAACCATGCAAGCTCTTAATATTTTTAGGGCGAGGCCAATCTTGCATATATTAAATTTTATTAGGATCCACTCGGACACCATCCTTGCCGACAATATGACCCAGGTATTACACTTATGAGGCACCAAAGACACATTTATATTGTTTGAGGAAAAGTTGGTACTTAGAGAGTAGATGGAGAACTTCATTCACATGGGAGAGATGGGATGGCCAAGTTTTACTATAGATGAGAATGTCATCAAAGAAAACTAAGACAAAATGATAGAAAAAAGCATTGAATATGTGATTCATAAGACTTTGGAAAGTGGAAGGAGCATTACACAATCCAAAGGGAATTACCAAGAATTCATAATGACCCTCATGTGTGTGAAATGCAGTCTTTGGAATGTCTTCTTCTTTCATATGGATCTAGTGGTAGCTAGAACATAGATCCAATTTGGTGAAGTAATGAGCACCACTCAATTCATCCAAGAGGTCATTAATGACAGGACTACAGAATTTGTCTTTGATTGTGAGTTTGTTGAGGGTGCAGAAATCATGACACATGCGCCAAGTACCTTCTTTATTGAGTACCATAACCATAGGGGAAGAATAGGGGATAGTACTAGGACGAATAACACCAACTTCTAGTAATTCATGAACAATTTTCTCAATTTCATTCTTCTGGGAAAAGGGATGACGATAAGGACAAACATTGGGAGGAAGACTTCCCGGGATGAGAGGGATGGAATGATCATGGAATCCATTGGAAGTGGTAATTTCTTTGGGTGTGGTAAAAACAACTTGGTGGCGGGAGAGGATAGATTGGAGATAGAGATGCATAGAAGGTGTCTCAACAACATGAATGGAGTGATTTGGGTGATAATTCTCGAATGACATTTTTTGAGGAGATTTTCCATGTGATGGGAAATAATGATCTAAGGGGAGCCTATTTTGATGCCTTGGAACTTATATTTTTGTCCCTCCTATTGGAATTGCATGGTTAAGTCCTTAAAATCCATGATAATGGGGCCTAGAGTGCGTAATCATTCGGCACCGAGAATAATGTCACAAACACCCTTGTTTATATTAAACATATGGGATTTTAGGTGATACTAACCAATTTGGAGGTGCAAATTTTCACATCGTCCCCCACATTTCATGGAACCACCATTGGAAATCATGATTTGAAAATTATTGACGGCACAGATGTAACAATTGACTTCTTGGGCAATGAAACGATGAATAAATTTATGGGTGGTACCATTGTCCACAAGGATGATGAATTTCCTGTTTTTGATGTAACCAATTAATTTTAGAGTCCAGGGAGTAGAGAAACTAGTGAGGGAATTAAGTGAAATCACCAGGTCAACGTCTAGTGGATCAGAGAGTGGGGTGAGGTCAGATGGCAGTGGTAGTTCCTCCGCAGGAAGAAAAAAAACATCTTCTCCAGAAAGATCCTCAGTCACATCCATAAAATACTTTTGTTCCTTACACTTGTTCCTGGGAAAATATTTTTCTTCACAATTATAACAAAGACCCTTGAGTTGACATTCAACCATTTCAACCCTGGTTAATTTCTGGATCTCGAGGGGAATTGCAAGAGGGGAAAAATTGGTGGGTTTATGATGAGGAGGAAAGGAGGGTTTGTGGGTTTGGGAGGATATAATATGTTTTTATTCCTTGTCTCCTTGAGTAGCTTCCAACAAAGCCCAAGGGCATTGTTGCACCTCTTTTGTCACCTGAATGAGAAAAATAGAGGCGCTTACAAGCTTAGTTGGGTTAGCTAAGCAAGAAAACAGTGAAGGAAAGGGTTAGAAAAATAAACATAAAAGACTAAGCTAAGAATTAAATTAAGAAAGGAAAGAATAACTAAACTATTGAGCATAAGGACATAAGAACAAGAAACAAACAAGACTCATGTCACCAATCGAAAGGATTGTATTAGTGAAAAGAAAACACCAAGAAGAAAGAGGACTTTGGGTCCCTTATTCCTCCAAGGGAGGGCTCTTGGACCCCCACAATTGAGCTCTTCTTACAACTTTGAAACTTGAAAGAAATGGTGAAAGAATCCCAAGCTAACCCACTCAAAAGATGATGTGGATTGCCCAAATGGAATGGTGCTAGTATGATCTTGATGAGAAAAGAGGATTCCCCAAGAGAATAGCAGCAACATAACCTTGCAAATGAATTCCTTGAAAATGTAGTGCACCCATGGCCTTGTTTTATAGCACCACTTTGAGGTATTGTGCAACCAGCTTTTAGTGTGAAAAGGAGTTGTTTAGGGCACCTTTAGGTCTTTGACCAGCCACCCAGTCGGATCCAGCCGAGTTTTGGGTGTAAAATCAACTTGGAAGCTGAACCAGAAGTGGGTGGGAGGTCGAACAACATCATAAATGTGTCATTCTTAGGTGTGAGCGGCGTTTAGCGTCCACATTCGCTCATCGTGTGCATGTGCACTTTTTTGGCGTTTATGGATGGCGCGTGTGCGCGCGCGCCCTATGTAGTCATAGTGCATCTTGATTTTATAACTGGTTGTATAGTTTTGGACCTTTTGGAAATGATTTTTTTGGTAATTTTGGTCCATGGGTGGACTCATAACTATTTGAAGACGTTGGATTCATGTAATTATTTGCAGATGAAATTTCAGTGATAACAGATGCCCCCTAATGGATGAGGTTAGGAGCATACATATAGCCGAAATTCATCAATGTTTCTTCTACTGAGAGTACTGTTGTAAGAAAGAGGGATAGTGAGAGTATCAAGAGTGACCCATTGGAGGGAGAAGGGAACCTGTAGGACCCAACCTTCTGCAAGGTGTGTAAAATAAATTGTGTACAAACGAGGTGGGCATGCCCCATGCTCGTGTCATGTAACTCAAAAAAGGGTTTTGTATAGTAACTGAAACTGTCTGTTGATGTAGACAACTGCAACGCCCTAGGGGGCAGTTTTGATAAAGGCAGAGGACAATTCTGATGAGGAACATACTCTAAACAGTAGGCAATGACACATGTAAGAAGCATCATGTATTTTGTGGGCATTGATAGTCTAGCCAAGTTCATAGGTCTTCGGAAAATATAAGAAACAACTGCAATAGTCACAAAGTAAGACCCACCGTAACATGAGAAATTGTTGAAGTAGAATGTTATGGGGGTCAACGATAGCATGGAGCAATGATGGTTCTCCCTGTGTCGTCCGAGACTTCTCATTGGAAAGGTAATGAGAGGCAAGATACTTTCTCCCTTCTGGAAACTGTGTTGATGTCTACAAAAAGGGAGACGTGACTCCAAGAAGCAAAGGGCTTCGTGAAATCTACTAAGTGAGGTTAGGAACTGAGGAGGTACATGGATGAAGTCAAGATGTGTGGAGACACAATACTGCCCTTGGTTGGGGATATATGTGAAGTATAAGTGGTTGCAACCGTTCAATGAAGTTGAGTGTTAGGGGGGACAACGAGATGTGGGATAAGTTGTACCAGAGGTGGGAAAAAGTGAAAAAACTCAAAGAGCAGAGGTAGGTGGCCTGTGGGATACTCGGAGTTTGTGGATGATGTCAACAGGAGTGGATGATAAGGAGTGTTCCAACTAAGGGCGACATGGGTTGCATTTGCCAAGAAGGTCGCCAAAGGTGATGACAAAAGGCTATGTAAGATACTGGAAACGATGGTGTAATTACAAAAAGAATTAAAAAATCAGTGGGGATAATAATTCATATACAGAAACAGGTGCCCCAGTGTAAGATGGCTTGGCCTGAGGAGGGTGCAAGTTGGTGTAAACAACAAGTGGAGGGTGGGGGGCCCATAGGCGGTTTTTTGTAGTAGGGAAATGTATGGAGGGAAATATGAATATGGGAAAAATGATGATGGGTGAAATGGATGGTAAATGATGTTGTGGGAGTGCAGTCAAAATAATCTGTGAGGAAGTGCCTTGGGAGTCCATTGGGAAGGCTAGAAAAATGAGGAGAAAGAGTATGTGGTTGATTCATGACATGATGTAAAACTATCAGGACTCCCATCCCTAAAGGTTGAAAATAGCATGAGTGTCAAAGTGCCAAGGGGTCTATGAATGGGACAACTCATGTGGGGGAGAGTGCTACCGGGTGACAGTACCCAAAATGCAGTGGAGGTGGCGGTACTGTAGAGCCAGGGATGGAGACCCTAAAGTCAAATTTCAGAGGGTGTGACTGGGGATGCAATTGAGATTCAGAGGGAATGATTATATGCCAGTGTTGATTATATACCTAAAGTGGTTGCGTTGGTTTATGATGACCAAGTACCCGCACACATGAAAACCAAATACCCGACGTGAACAATATCTGAAGAGAATCGAACATACAAGCATTTATTTGATAATTTTGAACATGAGCATGCGTACGTGGACGGGGTATGGAAAAATGGCTCCACTGGGGCTAAGGATGAAAAATGGCCTGGGGTCTATATTGATGTAGAGGATGGGGTGTTGATCCCGTGGCTAAAGACGGATCGAAAAACGGACACCCGGAGCTCTCGATATGGGGTCTGGAAGTTTGGAAAAAAGGACTATATATAGTTGTAGGGCCCACATTGCCACCTCATTTGTACCTGCTATAAGAGTGATTGGATGAGAGATACTCAGAGGAGATTTGGAGATTCTGGGAGAATGAGGCAGTCGATTCAGGACCAACGAGCTTCAGGTTAGTTGTTTTATCGTCCTGATAGAATTAGGTTTTCTATTTGTGGGCAGGGCCTATACGAAGGGCCGTACATGGGGTTTTGTGGGTGTGGGCCCCCTAGTGTGTGGGCGATCAGGAAATATGCACGCATGGGTGCACACCTGTTATCTAGATATCCACACACAGGGGCGACCTAATGAGGGAAACAAGCGTGCATGGTATGCGCGCCTGTAAGCTAAACAGTCGTGCATGGGTGCGTGACTATGTAGTGGACATGCACACTCTAATATGCACCTGTGTATATGACAGGGGTGCATGAAGGCACCTCTGTATGGCCGACAGGCGTGAACACATGCATGCCTGTGGGATGAACAGGAACACATGTGTGCGTGCCTGTGGGATGGACAAACGCGCATGTGTGTGTGCCTGTGGGGTGAACAGGTGTGCATGTGTGTGCGCCTGTGGGGTGACATGCACGCATGTGTGCACGCCTGTGGGGTGAACAGGCACGCATGTGTTCACGCCTATGGGGTTAAACATCCGCGCCTCAGGGAAAAGCTGACGGGTGCCAAACTTATCTTTTTTGGAGATTTTTAATGTGTTTATGTTTGAGATGGATGATCGAGAATTGGATTATGTGATTGCAGGTGATCATTTTAGACGATGTCGGTTCACTGGAGAGAGAGAGATTGGTCACAGCTTAGGGAGGCTGTGGTTGTTGAGGAGCCAGTGGTTCGTGACACTTTGGCAGCTTGTGGGTTGTTGAAGTTCTTTGAGTGCCCCTTGATACGGGCCCAGGAGTACCTCCTACAATTCTTGATCCGGATGTGGAGTCTGGATCTACATTGTTTTATGGTGCGAGGTGAGCAGTTGACCTTCACTATGGTGGAGGATGTGTATTTTCTGACTGGGCTCCCTTTTCGGGGAACGTCCTTACCGGCGTAGCCTGTATTACCTGGGGATGGGTAGTTGGCTACCTTAGGTTGGAGGTATTGTTTGAGGGAGTCTTTTATGTCGAGCTCCATGGTGAGTATCAGGGCTATGGATGACCTGGTTCATCGTTGTGTAGTAGCGATGGTTGTGAGGGTTTATGGGTCCCTCGCGACTCAGTGGATCAGTGGTGGTCAGCTGAGGATTATGGGGAGGGCACTCGCAGGAGAGAATTTTGCCTGGGGCTTGATGTTGCATGCCAAGATGGTAGGGCAGCTCGACAGGGGTCAGGTTGCAGACTCAGGGGATTTTGTCTTTGGGTCCATCTTGGTTGCATGGTTTTTGGACAGGGTGTCGATGTTGCACCCTAGAGTGTTATTGGGCGCACCTGGTGCATGAGAGCCGCAACTGATGTGGTGGTCGAGGATTTTGATTCGCCACGGTGGTGGGGAGGGTGGCCATTTTTTCACGAATGAGGCTGCATAGGTGTGGCAGCAGATGACGCAGATTCTACTATAGTATCTGTACTGTGGGGTGGACTTCCAGGGTAATTCGGATATGGTGTTACCTCCAGGAGAGGTTTTCGACCACCGAGGTATGATGTGATTTTTTATGTTTTGATATTTAGATAGTATAGCATGTGTATTATGTATAGATGGACGTTGATGCTATCATTTGTTTGTCTGTATGTGCAGATGTGGGACCTCGCGGGCGTGAGGTTGAGTGGGTTAGAGCATCGGCTCGTCAGGGGCCGAGGAGGCCTCCACGGGGAGAGTTGTGGGTAGGAGAGAGACGATGATGTGAGGACGTTGAGGCGAGACTAGATAGCGATGAGAGAGCGGCTAGGAGACGCTAATTCGATGGCCCTGGTGCAGGGCTATCACATGATCCTCCGGTTGAGGTCAGAGGATATTTTGAGGACATTCGTCGCTGCTTGGAGGCGGTGCTATAGGGAGTGCCCGAGGGCATGTGGTCGCATATCCAGGATGAGGGCATCCTAGAGAAGTGTGTGGGGGTTCCGTTGATGTGGCATACTGTGGCTCGGTGAGCAACAGTAGCAGGTGCTGCGATGACTGGGTGGTTACCTCCAAGTCCGGAGGGACCGATAGCGGGTGGGGAACCACCTCTTGAGGGAGGGCTAGGAGGTGGTTCTCTAGAGGCACCATGAGTGTCGCTATGTGTATTTTTGTATATTATATAGGCTGGTGAGCCTGTTTGGTGTGGTGACACTAGTTTTGTATCGAGGTGGTTCTCTGGCCTACAGATTTTGTATAAGATGTATTCTATTTGTATGTAAACATTTTGATGGCACTTTGGACCACTATATATATATATATATATATATATATATATATATATATATATATATGGATATACAGTTTGGGGTCTTTGTGATGTTCAAAGGTGTGTGAATTTTTTTTAATGTTGTTTATGATGTCTAATCTATATGTTGTGACAGGCTCTTGATGGTTTATGTGTGTGTAAAGGTGTCTTGATGTGATATATGCCAATCTAGTACAATGTTATCTAGGTTATCTGTGATTTGATTAAATTGTCTTGGAATATGTGTAAATGTAATAAAATCAAAATGTCGAGATAAAAGTCTAACTTGCAGGTATTTGCGGAAGAGGCAAGGATTGTGGACATGGTACACATTGTTGAGTTGGAGGATGACTAGTTGGGAGTCAAGTGAGATGCTAAGGTAACAAATACGATGATGGCTGGCATCGATGAGGAGACCAATGACAACAGTGTACTTGACTTGGTTGTTGGTTGCTAAACCCAAACATATGCCGCTAGAGTGGAGCAGTTCATGTGAGGGGGAATAGAGGGCCCAAGCTGCCGAAGTGAGATTTTGTGTCCAACGACTGGCGTCGTCGGCATAACAGATGTGGTAGGTAGGTGGAGGAAGCATCTTTCAATAAAACACATGATAGTTTAGACGTGAGGTATGGAAAAAATATTAAAAACACTATAAAATAAATAGCCTAATGTAGAATGGCTATGCTCAGGCATAAAATTTCTTTAAGTATAACCCGTTGACAGGTTCTTTGAGAGAGAGGCCCTCGAGAGAAGCCAGGATGTATGTTCCTTTGGTGAGGCAATGTTGGATAATGTAAGGGCCATGCCATAGTGACTCGAATATTCCATGACCGAGGGTATCGTGAGCGATATCGTAAGCAAGGATGAGGTTTCCTTCGTGAAATGAGAGAAGGTTGACATGGCGATCAAAAGTGGCTTTTGACCGTTTCTTGGATACCTCATTGTTCTGTAATGAAGATCGACGATCTTCATCCAGGGACTCTAAGTTCAACAAACTCTTCTCCATTAGAGCAATGTCGGGTAACAGCTCAATTACGGTGCGTAAGGTGGGAATTTCGCACTCGATAGGAAGAGTGACCTCGACCCCGTGGACTAGATGAAATGGTGTGAAACCAGTGGTCGTTTTCACGGCCATATGGTAATCCCATAGTGCGGAAAATAACAAATGATGCCAATTGGTATTATGTTTGTTAACCATGCATTGTAACATGGTCTTGAGGACCTTGTTAACTGCTTCGACCTGTCCATTGGACTGAGGGTAATATGGTGAGGCGAACTCATGGGAGAATCCTAACTGGGATGAGAGTTCGACGAAAATATCATTCTCAAAATGTTTCCTGTGATCAGAGACTAGTTGGAGTGGTACTCCAAAGTGGGCTATGACGTGATTAAAGAAAAAATGCGTTGTTGTGTCAGCGGTGTTGTTGAAGGTAGGCATAGCTTCAGCCAAATTTTTGAATTAATCGACTACAGCGACGATGTATTTGTGTCCATTGCTGGATGGAGGGTTGCAAGTCATGAAGTTGATGCCCCATTTACAAAAGGGGCCTGCAGTAATGACTGGGTGTAGAAGAGCAGGTGGTTCTAGTGCTTTGTTAGCATAAAGATGACATTTATCAGATCGTTTCACAGCATGAATGCAATCGTGAAACAATGTAGGCCAAAAGTAACCTACACGGATGATTTTTTGAGCGGTGGACATCCCCAAGAGATGGCCCCCGCACGCACCGCTATCGCAGTCATTCAAGACTCTATTAGCCTCATCAATAGTCAAGCATCGACGGAGTATGGTGTCGACCCCTCTTCGATATAAGATATCTCCGATGAGGAGATAGCAGGGGGCTTGGTGGCGAATATGACAACGATCATCTCGTGAGAGGTGGTTACCAAAATTTTGGGTTCAGAGGTAGATGAGGAGGTCACCATACCAAGGATCATCTGAAGTGATGTAAAAGAGATGTTCATCAAGGAAGTCGATATTGATGGGGGAACTGGTAGTATCAAAGGGGAAGGCTATGACGAGTTTGGCGAGGACGAGAGATTTCTTGCTCTTGGGTGTTGAAAATTCAAGATCGTACTCCTAAAGGATAACGATCCATCGGGAAAATTTACCATTAATTTGTTGACGATTGAGAAAGTATTGCATGGGGTTGGAATCTACTATGACTTTGGTTGTGTGAAGCATAATGTAATGGCTCAGTTTCTGGACTGCGAGGACGACTGCAAGGGCTAGTTTCTCTTCATGATTATACTTCAAGGGTGGCCCTAAGAGGTTTTTACTAATGTAGTAAATGACATGCTCATGATCATCATCTCCTATTTGAATGAGAACTCCTTCTACTGAGACGACTGACGCTGATATGTAGAGGATATAGTCGTGATTATAGTCAGGTGAACTAATTAAAGGGGCATTGGAGAGTTCCATTTTAAGATCGTCAAAATATTTTTGGGCATGTTCATCCCAGTGGAATGGGATGTCATGGCGTAGTAAGCAAAGGAAACCATGTGCTCGAGTGGCATAGTTTGGGACAAATCGTCGTAAAAAGTTAGCTTTTCCTTGTNTGGAGTTGGCATAAATTCCGGGGGGGGGGGTGGAATTTTTGTGATGGCCTGGAATTTGAGGGGATCTACGGTAATGTCGCTTTGGGAAACGATGAATCCAAGGAGGTGCCCGACAATGATGCAGAACATGCACTTGAGGGGGTTCAAGCAGATGTTGTATTGACGGCACCTGTGGAAGATGATTCGTAAATCATCAAGATGTTGAGTGTGTTTTTTGGATCGAGCTGTGAGGTCATCCAAGTATGCGAGGATGATATGAGCCAAATCATGAAAAATGTATGTCATAGCCCATTGGAAAGTTGCACCAGCATTTTTTAGGCCAAAAGGCATGACACGATATGCAAAAGTACCCCAAGGGGTGGTGAATGCGGTTTTGTATTGATCGGATGGATGGATTTGGATTTGGTTATAACCAAAGAAACTGTCCATGAAGGATAAAGCCTCATGGCCTGCGCAGTCATCGATAATTTGATCAATGAAAGGCGTTGGAAAGTTGTCTTTGGGACATGTGTGATTGAGATCACGAAAGTCCGTGCATACACGGATAGTGCCTTGTTTTTTGTTAACGGGTACAGGGTTGGAGACCCATGAGGTATAGGAAATGGGGTATATGAACCCAACAGCGCGTAATTTGTCAATCTCGGCTTTGATGACCACTGCTTTGGACGGGTGTAGCGATCGTTGTTTTTGGCAAAACGGTGTGATATCAGGCCAGGTGTCTATACAATGTTCGACAATAGAGGGATCAAGGCTAGGCATCTTTGTGTATGACCAGGAAAAAATATCTCGGTATTCTTGGAAGAGGGATTTGTAGGCGGTGATTTCTTGAGGAGTGCATGTGGCGCCAATGGTGATTTCCTCGACGACACCATTTTTTATGGAAATATCGATTTTGATGGTGGGGGAAATGTTGGACATATTGCCTTCTTCAAAAGCATTAGGGGCAGGGATGGGGTTGTTGAACCAGTCGATATGCCCTGATGGGATAAAATCCTTGGTTTCGACTGCGTATATGGGGTGTTGGTTAGGAGGCATGAAGGCTTCCTATGAAAGGAAGAGCGCTCTGTGGTGTAGTGCATCCCACAGGTAGTCGGGGGTGGTTAATTCCTCGAGTATGTCCTCGTCACAGTAGAATTGTCAGGAATATAAGGGATCGAAAAGAGTGATATCGGTGATTGTCACCATGTTGTTGTCCTCTGGTGATGAAGAAGCAGGGGGAATGACACAATGAGATTGTGATGGTTTGCTTGACATAAACCAAATATCGAGATACTGAGGATTATAAGTGGTAGTTGGGCATAAAATTTTCGTGGGGAAATGAACGGGATAATTGGGGGGATTTGTGGGTAAATACTCATATAAGTTATCCATGAACCATGGAGGAATAGGAACTTCTTCTAGTTTAGGAGAAATAATATGAAGAATATCTAGTGATGGGTAAGGTTAATCATCGATTCTATAGGGGGTGCAGGAGTTTGAATCAGGGTTACTTGGCGTTGCCTGTATTCAATGATCATAGGACATTGATATGTGAAATGATCTAAGAATTCGCATAGAGAGCAAGGGCATCTCATACGTTCGTTGACTGAAGTCGTGACATAATGGATGTCAGTGATATTTGGTGGGGATGATGTAGCTGGACTGGGTTCGTGTTGGAAGCTTTGGCGTACTACTACTAATGTCTGTCAAAATTGAGGTAGCGTTGGGCAATGGTGTGTATAATGGCCATATTCTAAACATATGGCGCAAGTGAATTTGGTTCGTAGTCCTTTGCTACTTATGGTAGGGGAGGTAGTGGCAGTACTTGATAAAGTGACAAACGATGATGGTGTTTGATTGAGTTGAATTAGGTTACATAACTCAGGTAGAGATGGGCATTTGTTGGTTGGGTGTCCATATTTCTCACATAGCACGGAAGGAGGTTGGATGCATGGGGGAAGTGGAGATGTGGGCTCCTTTTTCTTTCGCCTGCCCCCAGCTGTGGCAGGGAGGTTAGTGAGTGGGGGTGTAGGGGGTATGGTGGGAGTGAGTATGGGAATCTGCATTGAGATTCCTTTTGTTTGGGGGGGAAGGGATGGTTGAGGAACCATCTCTGGTGGATGTAAATACCAAACTAGGATTTCCAGCACCATATTAGGGAGGGTAAGTGTTGCGGCTACTTGGAAAGCTTGTACGCTTGGTGGAGGGTAAAAGAAGGGGATTTGAGTAATGGCTTGGGGAACTGTCTCCCAAACTAGGATATGGCCTTGGGGTGAGGTGAAATCATGAACTAATGGATTCGACGAGTCCGCAGGAGGCTCGTGAGGGAGGGGCTCTGCGACTAATGGGACGTCAGATATGAGATAAGCCTCACTGGGAGGAAGGGTATCCTCAATGTTAGTTCCTTTGGATGATACAACACATACCTGATTGGAAGGATGAAGGAGCGGTGGTGCACCATGGTAAGTTCCTAACAAGGATGGGTCTTTGAAAATTTTGGGCCCCATTTTGATGAGTGGGTACGTCTCATGATTAGTATGGACGAAAGGAAGAATGTTATCGATGTTGGTAGAAGGGTTAGTCTCATAATGTGAAACTTGATCAATGGTAATGATTTTCCCATTATAGGGGAACATCATGGTTCAAAAGACGGAAGAGGCAACTGCCTTCATAGCGTACATGTATCTACGACCAAACATGATATTGTAATCGAGTGGAGCGTCGATAACTTCAATGTCAATGAGAATGGTCTTGCCCTCGAGTTCGATAGGGACATTTTGGAAGAGTCCTTCGGGAGAAGATGGTCGTATGTCATAAGCTCTTAAGGTAATGGTAGATGGTATGATTTCAAGGGAACCAAGTTTCTTCCATACCGACTTGGACATGATGCATGTGGACGCACCTTCATCAATGATGCACCGATGAATTGTAATGTTCTGAATTTTCATTGGGATTTGAAAAGTGATGAGGGCGGAGAGGCGAGGTTCTCCACTGTCGAGATCAAATGTGATGAGTTGAGTATCCACAAGGTCGATTGCCCCCAAGGCGAAAAGTAATGACTTTTGCTGAGTGGGACAAGTTTGAAGTACTTCTAAGATTGACATGGCAGCCGGGGATTGTGCCAAGTCATCGACCAAACTGTAATTATGAGACACCCTAATCTGAGGGTTGTGAACATTCTGGCGCAATGGGATGCGAGGGATGTGAAGAGGTGTTTCCATGTTAGGGTGAGGGATCATCAAAGGAGGTCCTGTTGGTGTTGGGATTGTTTCTGGGGGGATGGGAGGATACTTAGTGGGTGCATGATATTGACGGCTATGTGTTTGTAGGACTTCTTCCTCACTAGTGAGGAGGATAGTACGATCTACGGGATTGTTTGGATTGAGATATTGTCCCAGCTGTGGTGGGGTAGTCTACATGTCCTATTGGGTGTTCATCACTCCTTGGTGTGGAACGAGGTTCTGTAGCACGACTGGGGGTGGTTGTTGCACGTATTGTTGTGGGGCCTGCTGAGGGGCCAGTGGTGCAGGAGGATGTGGTCCATTCACTAAGTCTTTCATCCATTTAAAATCAGGGATTTGGGGGCAATGATGAGTATAATGACCGAACTCACCGTAAAGGGCACAGGGGAAGTTGGTTTGAAGATTGTTGCTACTTTTCCCTTGACGCCTGTCGTTGTTTCCCCCCTGGGGGTTCTGATTCCCTTGATTTTGGTTGCCCCCAGTAGGTTGGTTATGTTGGGGGTGATTTCCACCTTGACCTGGGTTGTTATTGTTCTGGTTTTTTCCTTTCTTTTTGGCATTATTTGACTGATGGGTTGGATTTTCCATATTCAGCTGTCCAAAATTTTGATATTGTTGAATGGGAGAGGGTTGAACAAAATAAATCCCAGCATGAGGGTGTCCTTGTGGTGGAGCTATGGGTTATGGAGGGCCAGGAAATGGAAAGTATGGATTATTTTGTGGTAATGATCCGTAAGGTACATAGGAAGGTGTGACGCTTTCGCTAGTACTTAGAGTATAAGCTGAGGTAGAGGGAGTACTAGAATTGGTGTGGATAGGTGGGTGTATTGTGGGTGTCGGTGGTGGCCCACTGATGGGTGGAGGAAGGGAAAAAAGGTATGGTTGTTGATAAGGGGGTGGAGGATAATAAGAGGTTCCTCCATATGCTGATGGATATTGAGGTGTGCCATACATTGATGGTTGTGGGGGTTGTGGATTGTGGTATGTGGTTTTACCAATCAATCCATCTACTGAGTGAGACATCCTGAGCTTATCTTGTCCAAATGGCACAGGTTTTGGGAGATCAGGAAGTACTATGTACAAGTACCTTGATTGTAAATTGTTGAGCCTTACTGATGGCTTATTCTTCTGATTGAGGGAATTTGGAAGCCACATCTTTACCGAGGAGAGAGACAAGTGATCTGAGAAACCAATCAAGACATCGTTGTTTGGTGGTTTCTGCTTTGCACAAACTACGTCATCGACACCACTCATGAATGTGATCAATGATATGTGTGGCTGAGGTTTTTTTAAAATTAGAGAGTAGTTCAAGACCATTGTCATGGTGGATTGGTAATTGGAAGAAGGTCAAAAATGCTTTGGCCAAGGACTCGAAAGTTGCATGGGACCATGATTTTTTGTCTACATACCATTTGGATGATGGGCTAGTGATTGTGCGTTGAAATAATTGTAGGCGGATGGAATCATCCATAATGTTGTTGGAAGAGCACCATAAGTGGAAAGTCATGATATGGTTGGCAAGTTCATCTCCTGCCTTTCCTTCAAACTTGGGGATATCTAAAGGTAGTTTGGTAGGCATTGCAGGCCATATGGGGTCATGCAATATAGGATCATTTGTGAGTTTTCTTAGATCTGGTATGTTGAGAGAGGCCAAGTATGGCATCTGGAGTGGTGGTGGAGGATTAATTCCAGCCATGGTGTGAGTGGTTTGTGAACCTGACCCTTGGCGGGGATTAGGTGGGTTTGTACTTCCCCCTTGAGAGGAAGTTGGCCCCCGACTTCTGTGTAAAGGAGAGCGAGTGGACGGTGGACCTTGGGAATTGGACCCAAGTAAGATGGAACCAAGCAAAGTTGATCCTAAGACAGTGGCACTCACAGAAGTGTGAGAAGGTGGAGCCGATGAGTTGGCAAGACTAGGAACTCCCCCTAGAATAGGAGGGAGGTTTAGCAAGCATCTGGAACAACGGGGGTTTTGTGGGTCCCCTATGATGTTCGACTAGCTGAGTGGATGTGTGCGAGTGATGGTGAGAGTAATAAATAAACAAGAGCCTTTGTTGCAATGTTTGAACTTTACACGATATATATCTAAATCAAATGTAATCAGAAGTGCATCATACATCAAGTGTTTTGACAAAGAAGCATATATGTGGATAGATGGGTTTTGTCCGCATGGGGTATCAAAGAAAACAAATGCTCGTGTCTTAAAAAGACGTAACGTCCTTCCTCTCAAATAACACTAGACCTTCCAATAGTTCTCAACAGTGGGGTCTGAAGCCACGGGAAGAGAAACTAGTGAAGGATGAAGTAATTAGTTATAATGAGGGGTAGAGGGGGAATATCCCAAAAGAGATGGCGATATTTCCCAATAGCCACAAAAAATCCGATCAAGGTGCAATTGCAGCCCACAATTGCCACCTGAGTAGATGTCCTAAAATTTGGTCACTAGGTACCTCGGTCAAAGTGTGGCATTTAGATTTTCGGCCTAATAAATGGGTCACGGGTTGGATCCCGTCCAAGAGGTGGGTGCCTCAAGGGGGGATGCACAGAACAACTAGACCTTGGCCTTCAACCCTTCACAGGTATCTCCCTTCCTTATGGTGTTAGGAACACTTGACTTGGAGGATTTAAAGTTCCCTATTTGACAACTTCTATTGTTTTGAAAATGTGAGAACCAAATAACGGGGAGTTATTTGGATGCCTATCTCCAAAATCCTACCTAGACTAAAAGATTTCTTTTGGCACCTCCTGTGGAGGAAAACTTAGTGATTTTTTAGAAAAAAATTAGATGTGGTTGTTTGAGAGATTGGGGGTGTGAGTCAATCTCGTTGAGATTAAGTGGGAGTGGATAGTTTCATCAAGAAAAGGGGTGGGGTGTTTCAGAATTCCTTTGGAGGAAGCTTACTTCAACCTCCATGTTTTGAGATGAAAACTATGTGAGTGAGAGGTGACTTTTGTGTGTGAATGAGTGAAAGTGTGCCAATTTTTTAATAAATTAGGTGTCGCCTTGCTGCATGTGGACTTCACTTGGTCCTTACAAGTCTTTGATTACCTAATTAACTAAATGTCTTTGGTACAACCTTGCGGAATTCAAAAGTCCCTAGGAAACTAGCATGTGGACATGTGGGTCCTTTACTATTCCTTTAACTCCCTATTGTGATTTAATCTAAGAAATCTTTGAAACTATCCTAGATTGTGATCATGTGGGCATGTATGGGCCCATTACAAAACCTTTAAACTTCCCTAGTGATTTAATCTAAGAAAGTAAATTTCAACACTATCCTATATTTGTAACATGTGGGCATGTATGGGCCCATTACAATCTTGAGATGTGTTTGAAAAATAAACTAAGAGGAGTCCCGAGGGGGCTATTGTCCTCTCCTAAAGGTTTAGTCTTTTTAAGGGAAATGAAATTGTCCTACAATCTTTTTCTAATTCTCAAGATCGCTTTGAAGCGTGAGAGAAGAGCATACTAAACGATTGTTATCCAATTTCTGGTCCCAATGCAAGTTTTATGTGATTACAAATGATTCCAACTTATACTCTTAGTCAAAGCAAGCCATCCATGTGGTAAAATGAAAGAAAAAAAAAGGAAATAATGATTTTAAACCCCCTAAGTGCCTATGTGTTTTTTACTAATCCCTTTATATGGAGAGGGAACTAAGTGTGGTGCAGATTACAACATGCATGGAATCATTTTTAAGAGGGCTAGGGGCCTTCCCCAAATCACAAAAAGGATTACAATGTGTATTTTTCTGCACAAGTGCATGGGTCTCAGAGTAGATAGAGGTGCATTGAGCGCTAATGTGCGAACCGAAAAAGACTTTTGGGTGTAGGTGCGCGGAAGGCGCTGAGTAACACAATAATTTTGGCGCACGTGCGCATGATGCACGACTGTGGACCAATAAAACTATGCACAACTGTCACACGGTCGTGAAGAAAATTCTGGATGGAATTCTCTCAACTCAGCTTTGAATTGGATGTTTTGCAGGTCGTCTTGGGCTAGTTATGATACCTGTAGGTTAAATAAACCGAAAGAAGAGCTAGAATAACCCAAATGGGATAGGAAATTGATACCGTCTCGCTAGTGGAGTCGTCAATCTGTTACACATCTTTTGTCACCTGAATGAGCAAAATAGAGGTGCTTACAAGCTTATTTGGGTTAGCTAAGCAAGACAGCAGTGAAGGAAAGTGTTAGAAAAATAAACATAAAAGATTAAGCTAAGAATTAAAATAAGAAAGGAAAGAATAACTAAACTATTGAGCATAAGGACATAAGAACAAGAAACAAACAAGACTCATGTCACCAATGGAAAGGATTGTATTAGTGAAAAAAAAACACCGAGAAGAAAGAGGACGTTGGGTCCCTTCTTCCTCCAAGGGAGGGCTCTTGGACCCCCACAATTGAGATCTTCTTACAACTTTGAAACTTGAAAGAAATGGTGAAAGAATCCCAAGATAACCCACTCAAAAGGTGATGTGGATTGCCCAAATGGAATGGTTCTAGTATGCTCTTGATGAGAAAAGAGGATTCCCCAAGAGAATAGCAGCAACATAACCTTGCAAATGAATTCCTTGAAAATGTAGTGCACCCATGGCCTTGTTTTATAGAACCACTTTGAGGTATTGTGCAACTAGATTTTAGTGTGAAAAGGGGTTGTTTAGGACACCTTTAGGTCTTTGACCAGCCACCCAGCTAGATCCAGCCAGGATTTGGGTGTCAAATCAACTTGGAAGCTGAACTAGAAGTGGGTGGGAGGCCGACCAACATCATAAATGTGTCGCTCTCAGGTGATCGTGGATTTTAGCGTCCACAATCACGCATCGTGTGCATGTGCACTTTTCCTGTGTTTTTGCATGGCGCATGCACGCGTGCGCCCTGTGTAGTCATAGCACATCTTGATTTTATAACTGGTTGTATAGTTTTGGACCTTTTGGAAATGCTTTTTTTGGTAATTTTGGTCCATGGGTGGACTCATAGCTGTTTGAAGATGCTGGATTCTTGTAACCATTTGTGGATGAAATTTCAATGATAGCAGGAATGCCATGAGAACATGGGCACAAATTTCATCTTTGAGGGCACTGATAAAGATATCCCTAAAGAAAGCATCTAACATGCCCTTCGTTTTGAAATCCAAGTGATCAAATGTGGAAATAAAGTCTTCCACTGTCCCAGACTACTTTAACTTGGTCAAACGACCTAAACGGTGAGTGTCATAGTCAAATAGGCCATAACGTTTGGCCACAAACTATGTCCAAGCAACCCACCCTTGGCTTTCTTTTTTTCTCCATTCCGACCATTTCCATCATTCTAGATCTAAATTTAGGACACCATAACAAAGCTTGGATAAATCATCAGTAATTCCATGCAAAGATAATAAATGTTCCATTTGGGTGACCCAGCCAACAAGATCTGATCCATCAAATTTGTTCACCTCAATACTAGGAGGGAAGAGGTCTTGGGAAAGGTGGGTAGTATGAGGACCTTGGTAATGGGAAGAGTCATGGTCATACTAATAAGATGGTTTTTCATAAGAGGAAGGGTTATGGGAATGACCCATGAAGTTTTATTTGACATATTTGAGGTATTTTATGTGGGAACATTGTTCCTTGAGGATATCAATATCCAAATTGATTGAGCTAAGGTTGACATTGATAGTCTTGATAACTTCCTGGTTCTGGTGGGTGTCAACAATCAAGGTATTGAGTTCTTGGGCTCGTGCAGTAGTCATTTGGACAAATGAGTAGGAAAATGGTATAGGGGAAACTTAAGGGATATGGAGGGGTGGGTGGGACCATAGAGAAGAAGGGTGTCAAATGATAGGTACCACTATGACCAAGGAGAAAAGGGGGATCGAAAGGGATAAGAGCCAAATAAGGGTGTCTTAGAAGGGTCGGGTCCACAAAACAAATGTGTTATAAATGATAGGTATCACTGCAATCGAGGAAAAGAGATGAACCCAGTGGGATAGGTCCCAAATAAATGTGTTGGAGGGATCACTATACTCTACTCCGACCTGAATAATACTACAGTGATGAAATGACCAAATGCTTAACAAGAAGAAATGTATAGTAATTTCGCAACTAGAATGCATAAGGAATAGTTGCGCGGAAATAGATCTTGCTTTTTCTATTTTTTTTATTTCCATCCCCAGGGGTAGGATATTTAAGATACAAGGGTTTTCCCTACGCTATAGATCTATAATATATGTGCGAGGTCCAACAGTATTACTCAACCCAATATCTCAGGGAACCAACTAAGGAGGCTAGATCGTGCCCTTATCTATACTACCCGACTACCCAGGTACTAAAGAGTATCTTCCTGAGTGTTTTTCTTGGTGGAACTATAATAGTCACGCAGTCGATCGATTTATCTATGGAGGGATTTAGGATATCTAGGTCAATCCATATATAGTTGTTGTCTGATGTGCTACCACTCGAAGGGGTACCAACATGGGTTACAAGGGTGGTCAACAGATGTGCACTTAAGTACCACCTATATTTCCTTCATGTATGATTCCCCGATCGTGGGTTTATGAACGTAACGATAGATCTATGTAGATTTAAGACGTTGGAATATGTCTCTACCCTGAAAAAAATCAACCCAAAATTTTATGTCGAGGAAGGTGCTTTGATACCACTTGTAGTATTCCAGATATAAAATAGTATTCATAACATAAATATTTTATCTATAAATGGTAGAGAAACAATTATATAACCAGAACAATACCAAAATAATTCCAGAATAACACCAGAAAGAGCACTTTGATAATTGATAACAATGTTCACTTGCATCTTCGAGGGGGAAGCCTCCAGTAGAGCAGAGCTCTATTACAATAATATCCAAGAAAATATTTTTCATACCCTCTACTCCTATTTATACTAAATCTATTTATCCAAAAGAACAATCTAGAGGAAGATCCTTCTAGAAGCAGAAGCTTCTATTACGTCTTCTTACATTTGACTTATTCTTCCTTATTGCTAGGCCTTATTAGTATTGGTCTTTATTACATGGAATTATATTATTCTACCTACATGAGGGGTTAGGGAGGTTAGGTCCCTAACAAAAAGCTTTGATACCATGTGAAGTTTTCACAATGAACATAGGTAGTAGAAAAGTCACACAAACTTGCAAGAGAGAGAAGAAAGGAGAGAAAAAAAATGAATTGTATTAATTATTGTTTAAAATGGTAAAATACACATGATATACTCTATATGTCTAATTGAATGCACCATAATAGTGATCTAGAGATATCTAGACACTCACTAACAAAAACTGAAGTAATCTACCACCTAGTCCTAATTAACTAGTCTATGAAATCATCAATTAACTAAATCACATATGTGGAATTGAGAGAAACACATGCAATCACAAGATATTATCCCTCTAGGCCACATGCATGAGATATTCTCACTCATGTTGATGGAACTAAGGTGAAAATGCAATTGTTGGTTATAAAATCAAGGCGAACATGCAATTGTTGGCGATAAAATCACAGTTGTCATGCATGAGTTAGCTCCACTAATGTGTAACTAACTTTGAACTAAAGAGGGAAGGAACCCTATTTTGTAGGAGAAAATTAGGGGAATATTCTTAGGAGAGAATATTCTCATCTATCGACGCATCGTCAACATTGGACTATCAACCTTAGGAAAATCATTATCTAGGTGAGTGTGTAATATGTCCAACACCATAGGAAAATGTTGGCATAGGGGTAGACCCAGGGTTCAATGCTTCAACAATGCACCAACAAAACCCTAACTACTAGCCCTTTCAGCAACACCTACGAAGCAAACGAAGTCTCACCCAAGGTAGAGGTAGGGGGGGTTACAGGACTCAAGTGTATGTAACCAAGCAGGGACACATATATGTGATTATGATTCTCCGTAGAGTATTTAGGAACAATACATTAATTCATTAGCCTTAATCACATCGTAGATCAAACCCTAAGTACAGATCGACGCAGTAACAATGAAAATATATACATCGCACTTAGCATCAGAAGTTATATATAACACATTCAACATAGGAAAAGCACTAAGCATTCATAGATCTATCTATCATTCAGAATAATCAATGCACTAAGAAGATATACAACATAAACATCATAACATAAATCAAACCATCAACACATGATATACGTGGTTCACCCCAGTGTGGGGCTATGTCCACCAACTTCTTCTTCTTCTTTATTATGCTTTTATCTCTTACATTCATCTGCTCCTGTGCACTAAGCCACAGAGCCAAGCTTCGCACCAAACAGGTGATCTGTGCATTGCGCACTGGATCCACCTTCCCAAAATCAAGTCAAGGCACAGAGACAACTCCTCTATTAAGAAAAGAGCCTTACATACACAGTCTTTTTCACAAAGAAAATCAGAACTACTTGCCTCTTTCACTTAGCTAGACACTACTTCTTGCACTTAGCTACTTCCTACTTACTTAGCTATTTCTACCTTACAATCTTTTCTTATTTATACTTTTGCATTCCTTACAAAAAGGTTTAATCATGGTTAAACCCATGGGCCAACATCCCATAACCCATTACATAAACCCTAATGAACCACTTGTTGGGTCCACAAAACAAGTGAGATCCCGCGATCTCAGATCTTCCTGGGAACTCCATCTTCGACCAACCTGTCGAAGTCCAAAAAGTGGTCAAACCCGAACAATGTTTCCTCAAACTTGGTTGAGGGCCAACATGCCCCCAACACTTACATGTGACTCATCCTAAGTCACTCAGATCTGGGTAACGCTGCTTCGAAGGCCTTAAGCTTAGCTTGAGCTTCCTCTACTTGTTGCTTCACCTGAGCTTCCTACTCAGTGAACTCCTGGATCATTTTCTCTGTGACAGGCCCTTGCAGACATTGTTCCACTGTCACAACCACTTGGTCTAGATGTGTACCCTATCCTTCGATCTCTTCAAAAACTATGTAGGCTTTCTGTTGCACCGGTTGTAGCCTCTGTGTGACCTCTATGACTCTGCCCTGGATGGCAATAATTTATTGTTGGGCCGCACATTGTTCTTATGATTTATTCATTCTCTCAACTGCAGTGAGTGACTTCATCTATGCTTGGACTATCAGTGCCTATTGTTACACCTCCTGTAGTTGTGCTTCAAACTTCCTAAGATATGGGTCTTTTGTGAGGCGTTCGTAGATCTGTGCACTTTTTTCGCTTATCTTCTTGCATTCTGACGCGAGGACTTTGATCCTTTCCACTGTGCTCTTAGCAGCTTCCTCCCTCTGATCACATACTTCCTGCAGAGTGCTCCGAATTGCTTGGATTTCCAACTCAGTTACCCTTGCTTGAAGCCGTTGGATGGCCTCAACGAGCTTCATCACTTGAGCCTAAAATTCCTCATGTTCCCCCTATGCCACACCTAGAACAGAGAAAAGTATTATGCTCACCACTTCCTTGATTGTAGTCTGCTCTATGAGAAACTAGTCCTTTTCCTTTTGTATCTTCTCTTTGTCTCCCTCGAGCATCGCTTGAAACTCCTCCCTCTCGTTCTCATAATAAATTGCATAGTACTACGCAACTTGTAGTTGCTCCAAGATCTCCTCTCTTTCTTTCTTCAAGGCTTCTATAGCTTGTTCCTTCTCTTCTTGGACTTGTTGAAGCCAATCCTCTATTGCATATGCCAATCTTCGAAGTTGGGCTGGTTCATCCCCCAACTCTGTAGTCTCTGACGAGGAAGGCACAGTGGATACTACACAGACTGAGTGAATAGATTCCTGTATATCCTTCAAGTCCTTATTGACCTTCTCGTACAGATCTTTCTTCTTTGCTCCATATATCTGTAAGAGGTCTTTGGACCCATCCTCTATTGCTCCACGGACTAGACCAATATCATTATTTATGAGCGTAGCCTCTAGCTAGGGATTACTGACGTGGGTCTTCTTTCTTATTGAAGGTTTCTGTGGAGAAACCTTCCTCTTCTTCGATGTTTATGTCTTGGAAGGGGGGTCCTTTGGCAGTGTAGCCTCACCTTCTCCTTGATTTTCTCTTTCTTCCCCTTCGCGACCAATGGCTCCAAAGGTTTAATCTCTGGGAAGGAAGCTCCTTCTGACATTTTCCAACTGACAAAAGTGATCAGCACAAGAAACCAGCTGAAATGGAACTCGTATCCTTCGTCCTACGCTTCACGAAAGTCTTTCTCGATCTCGTTGACAAGGTATCTCTCTGAATTCATTTTCATCCCCTCCACGCATTTCCCTGTGAGGTCCACCATGAACCTAGTGACCTGAGTGAGGCGGTTCTTTCTGATGCACTTGCCAGCTATGAGCTGACAATATAGGCACACTCCACCATCCTGGATGGAGCCTGCCTTATAGCCTCGCTTTCCCTTCTCAACTTCGTTGTATGCCTCCTTAATGCGGTGTGCCAGGGAGATATTTGAGGTCTTCCCTAGGTAGAACTATTGAGGGTTGGGTCCCTACATGCTCAGTCCTGTGATCGGGTGGATCAATGTCGTATCCATAGTAATGCACCTGTCGACCCACATATATCCTCCATGATAGCACGAAAAAAGGAGTTTAACGCAAGCGTTAACCTCCTGATGTTGGCCAAAGTGAGGTATCTTCATCAAGTTGAGTATCGTGGAATGTGCAAGCTCCTTTATCCAAGGCTGGGAAATGATGTGAGGCTTCTTCCCAGTTGTCTTCATCAAATATACATGAGTCACGAGCATCGCGTAGTTCTTTCAGTCACCAAGGTTGAAATCGTTGTTCTTCAATGCTGGGATCTATCCCAACTAGCTTCCTTCTACACGTAACCCCTTAGGGATGTATGCGATCATCAATGTATACTCGAAGTCCCGTGGAATGTTTTCATGGTTAACCACGCCAGCCAAAGGCGGGATGTAATCAGGTAAGATTGACAGGACCTGCTACGCATTAGTCAGATCATCGCGATGCTTACTTCGCTTCTCAGTAGCGGGGTTAGTATGGCTTGAACTTCATCTAGTCAAGGAGGAAGCCTGCAATCCCCTCGTCGAATATTCTTGTATTCCCTCAAACATGGATTTATCATCCATAAACTTCTTCAGAACCTCTTCGACAAATTTCTCTAGCTCAGTCCGCTCGTTCGACATTCTCACTATTAACAAATAAGTCGGTGTAGGTGAATGGATAGCGAGTTAAGAAACAGATGGTGAGGTATGATAGCATAGCTCGACACACGCAATCACTTTTCTGTTAGCTCAGACAATCAAGGGTAGAAAAAATTGGTATCGACACAACGTCCGATAGGTTAAATAAGTGAACGTCATAAAAAATTCCTCCAATGGAAAGGAATGCCTCAATCAATCTGAATCTATCTGTTATGGTGCGGTCTCAACATCCCAAACACGGTCTAGTTTCCCATAAATCTATTTTGTAGTCGTTTAGAGCATCACTCTAATGGTCGAAGTGCCTCCAACGGTCAGATAGCTTCGTCAGGGCAAAGTCCTATTCTGCATGGTTATGCTGTTCCAGAAAGGTTCAGAGCCTGCAAGTATGCCAGTAGATTTTCCAACTTGGCTTTATTCTTACTGAGATTCCTGTCCTTCTTTCCTATGATATGAGTCTCTGGGTTCCTCTTTCCATTCTTATTCTTATCTTCTCTTAACATAGTAGCTTCACGTTGTTGATGAGCTCTCAAAGGGTTCAAAGTTAATACCTCTTTTCTTATTAACTCAAGGGTGGGTATTCTTTTTTCTTGCATGGATGGGTCCTGCAAACCGTCTTGTGTTATTTCAATCTCAACAACTAATTCTCTTTCATTCTGCTGCTTCGTCTCAACTCCTCGTTCTTCTATCAGTCGATCCATTCTTCTAGCTATGAAATCCCTTAGTTCTTGCTTTTCCTTTTCTATAGCTTCTTCCTCTTATTTCCTTCTGATCCGATCCTTCTCGATCCAAGTTGTTCCTAACAAAAGTGGAAAAGGGTCTTTGTTCTCAACTAACCTAATAACTTCAAATTCTTCTTGATTCGATGTTCCATGGATGATAACTGGTACATTAGTAACTTTTCCATAGAGGGTTATCATATTTCCTTTAAACAATCCTATCCTTCCTAGTAAAGGTACTATAGGAGGCTTTACCAAAATTTCCCAAGTGTTTTATGTCATAATATTCACTTGTGTCTCCTCATCCAGGACACAGTCTATGTCGAAGTCTCTGATTCTTGTAGTTATGCGTTGTTTTTCTTTCAAGATATCTAGTAAACTGACATCTTTGTGATCATCCATTGCTTCTTTTAACCATACTAACATAGTCTAAGATTTCTCTGATTATTTATCTTTATGATTCTCTAACATGCTCTTATTTTCTTGACTCATGTTCATTTGTTCAACCTTAGCAATCATATTTGGACAGTCTTCGACTTCATGACCAACAACTTTACAATAGAGACAAATAGAACCTGCACCGGGGCATTCCTTCGCAAGATGTCTTGATCTTCTGCAGTTATAACATAATGTCAATCCTCTTTTTCTCTTATACGTTCCCCAACTTCTCTAGTACTATGCACTAGGATCACAATGTTGGGCCTGCAATCTACAAAAATTCTTTCTAGGTTCCTACATCCAGTTATTAGTCCAAAAATTATTTTTATGCATAGGAATAACATATCTTTCTCTATTTCTATCAAATTTGTTCAGATCAACTCTTTCTTCTAACTATACCCTAGCTTTCAGGATAGGACAAAATCTATCAAACATACCTAGATTCATGCTTTCGGAAAATAAAATTCCACTTATCTTACTCTATCTAAAAGAAAATATTTACCTCTTTCAAGATATTACCTCTTTTCTTCAAATCAGATTTCTTTCTTAGCATCGAGATTCACAAGTCAAGTAAAGTACTGTGCACTAAAACAATAGATCTACGCACAAAGCTTCTCCTTTCCTTCAATTCCCAGCAATCACAGTTTCATGTCCAAGCAACAAAACCATTTATGGCACAGGGGTAGACCCATGGTTCAACGCTTCAACACTGCACCAACAAAACCCTAACTATTGGCCCTTTCAAAAACACCTGCGAAGTAGGCAAAGTCTCACTCGAGGTAGAGGAAGGGGGGTTACAGGACTCAAGTGTTTGTAACCAAGCTGGAACACAGATATGTGATTATAATTCTTCGTAGAGTAATTATGAATAATACACATTAATTCATTATCCTTAATCACATCGTAGATCACACCCTAAGTACAGATCTACGCAATAACAATGAAAAAATATACATCGTACTTAGCATCAGAAGTTAGATCTAACACATTCAACATAGGCAAAGCACTAAGCATTCATATATCTAACTATCATTCAGAATAATCAATGCACTAAGTAGATCTATAGCATAAACATCATAACACAAAGCAAACCATCAACACATGATATAAATGGTTCACCCGAGTGTGGGGCTATGTCCACCAACTACTTCTTCTTCTTTATTATGCTTCGATCTCTTACATTCATCTGCTCCTGTGCACTAAGACACAGAGCCAAGATTTGCACTAGACATGTTATCTGCGAACTGCGCACCGAATCCACCTTCCCAAAATCAGGTCACGACACAGAGCCAACTCCTCTATTAAGCATAGAGCCTTACATACATGGTTTGTTGCACAAAGAAACTCACAACTACTTGCCTAATGCACTTAGATAGACACTAGTTCTTGCACTTAGCTACTTCCTACTTACTTAGATATTTCTACCTTACAATATTTTCTTATTTATACTTTTGCATTCCTTACAAAAAGGCTTAATCATGGTTAAACCCATGGGCTGACATCCCATAACCCGTTACATAAACCCTAATGAATCCCTTACTGGGTCCACAAAACAAGTTAGATCCCGTGATCTTAGCTCCACCTGGGCACTCCATCTTTGACCAGCATGTCGAAGTCCAAAAAGTGGTCAAACCCGACCAATGTTTCCTCAAACTTGGTTAAGGGCCAACAGGCCCCCAACACTCACCTATGAATTGTCCTGAGTCACTCATATATGGGTAACGCTGCTTCGAAGGCAAGGAGATTAACTTGAGATTCCTCGACTTGTTGCTTCGCCTGAGCTTCTTGCTCGATGAACTCTTGGATCATTTTCTCTATGACAGACCCTTCCAGATGTTGTTCCACTGTCGCAACCACTTGGTCTAGCTGTGAACCTTGTCCTTCGATCTCTTTAAACACTATGCAAGATTCCTCTTGCACTGGTTGTAGCTTCTGTGTGACCTCCATGAATCTTCCCTAGATGGCAGTAATATGTTGTTGGGCCATGCGTTGTTCTTGTAATATCTTCATTCTCTCGACCTCAGTGAGTGACTTCATGTGCGCTTGGACTGCTAGTGCCTTTTGTTGCGCCTCATGTAGTTGCGCTTCCAAATTCCTAAGCTATGGGTCTTCTATGAGGATTTCCTAGGTCTATGCACTTTTGTCTCTTAGCTTCTTGCATTCTGAGGTGAGGACTTTGATCCTTTCCACTACGCTCTTAGAAGCTTCTTCCCTCTCATCGCGTACTTCCTACAAAGTGCTCACTTGAGCCTCAACTTCCTTATGTTCTTCTTGTGCCACACCTGGCACAGAGTGAAGTGTTATTATCACCACTTCCTTGACTGCAGTCTTCTATGTGAGAAACTAGTCCTTTTCCTTCTGTATCTTCACTTTTTCTGCCTCGAGCATCGCTCGGAACTCCTCCCTCTCGTTCTCATATTGCACAGTACCAAGCAACTTGTAGTTTCTCCAAGATCTCCTCTCTTTCTTTATTCAGTGCTTCTATAGCCCGTTCCTTCTCTTCATGGACTCGTTGAATCTGAGCCTCTGTTGCATATGCAAATCTTCAAAGTTGGGTTTGTTCATCCCCCAACTCTCCAGTCTCTGATGAGGAAGGCATAGTGGATACTATGCGGACTGAGCGAATATCTTCATGTATCTCCTTCAGATCCTTCTCGATCTTCTCATACATATATTCATGCTTTTCTCCATATATATGTAAGAGGTCTTTTGTTAAGAACCAAACATCAATATAGCATAGAAAAACCTCAGGAAAAGTACTCAACGCCTTGAAAAAGAGATAATTTCAGATAATAATCCTCTTCGAGGGGGCAACCTCCTTTTACCCCACTTAAATGTTCAAGTACAAGA
>ML785767.1:349718-372638 GCA_009831015.1 Picea engelmannii | reverse complement strand
CAAAAAAAAAAAAAAAAAAAAAAAAATTTCCTTAAGTTCAAGAAAACTTTGATAAATTGTGATAGTATTCCATACCTTGTTCAAATAAAGAATAGTTTTCCGCTTCTTCCTTTGATAAGGTTTGTTCCACAATAAAAATTTGCATGCCATATTTTGTATAAGCTAGCATGCCATATTTTGTATGAGCTAACAAGTGTAGATACAATCAACCCCATTATGAGAGATCATTGAACCTCCTAAATTCATTTGGTATGACCTAACAACCCCATTATGAAAGATCATTAAACCTCCTAAATTCATTTGGTGTGACTCTTGTGTTGACTTTAATATCTCTTACCTCTACAGTATTTGTATCATTTTCAATCCATACACCACATAACCTTACTTTTTTACCATCTTCTCTTATCAAGATCACTATTACTCTATCATATTCAATCCATACACCACATAACCTTACTTTTGTACCAACTTCTATTATCAAGTGCACTATTAATCTATTAAATCTTTTTTTTCTAATGCAAAATACGCTTGGATCCTACCAAACGAGAGGAACTATACGGGATGATGTTTGATGTTACTAGTAGAAATGTTTCTTATTTTATATATTGAACTTCTTGTCTTCTGTTAGTTATCTCAATATTGGGGTCAATGTCGTTATTGATGGATTTATGGTTGGTTCATCATAATTCACTTTAGTGAAGCTATATAAGAATATGACTTATGCACAACTACATAGTATTGGAATTTGGTATTCATCCATGTTGGTCAAAAACAATGTCATGATAGGAAAATATTTTCACCATCCTTCAATTTACATTCATACCAAATAATAGAGTGTGAATTTTCTCAATATTTTCACCATCCTTCAATTTACATTCATACCAAATAATAGAGTGTGAATTTTCTCAATAATAATGATTGAAATTTTTTCTTAATTTACATTCATACCAATTAATAATAAAGTGTGATTTTTCTAAAAATAAGGATTGTATTTTTTTTTTTTTTAAAGGATACACTTTATGTAAAAATTTATCATGATCCTCTTCCATGGAGTTGAGAAAACATTTGCACTAATATTTTGACAAAATAAAAATATTGTGAATCTTTTAAAATATCTTAGGTTAATAATAACAAATATTTTAAAACTTTAAAAATCATCAACAACAAAAAAAAAAACCACATATATTAAAACAATGAAAACGTGAATTTTAACTCTTAGAAATCGAATTACAATAACTTATAAATACACAATGTTTCTCATAATGTGGATGTAAACCAATCATCTCCCATAAAAACCATACAATTTCAAATCCATAGAATCAAATAAACAAAAATATGTCAATTTCTTTAAACACAATTTATATAAAAAAATATATTCATATTGAATAAAATCAAGTAGCAAACTCTTATCTACACAATGTTTCACTTAATATAAGTAGCAAACTCTTATCTACACAATGTTTCACTTAATATAACATGTTATTAAGATTGGGGATTCATCAAGTAGCAAACTCTTATCTTCACAATGTTTCACTTAATATAACATGTTATTAAGATTGGGGATTCCAAAATTTATGTGTAAGAACCTTTTATCCTCCACATTACTAAGTGATGGTAAATAAAATGTTGAGTGTGGGGTAGAGGCCTTTCAATGTAGAAGGTCAATATTTGGCAACATAAGGGGAGAAATGTTTCATCTCTACCCTACACCCTCCTCATTGTTAAGTGATGTCAAGGCCCATGCCTGGTGTCAAGGCAAATAAAGAATAAAATAAAAAGGTGAATATACTAATTTGTTTCCTCCACCCTCTCTATCAAATAAAAATGATTTTCTTAAGGGGAGAGGACTTCACACCATTAATGAGCTCATTACATTTGTCACAAATGAGTGGGCCCTTAGGTTTTTAAATCTTAAATAGAAATTTTGTTCCTGAAAATCAAATAACTCATGGATACTTGGCAAATGGGACCCACCTATGGATGGATGCTTGAATGTATGAAAGTCATGTGGAAGACAAAGAAAATATCTCATCTATAGGGTGTTAGTCTTATCGACATAGTTGTACTGCCTTTGACCTCAGAAAGTAATATAGGTCATTTAATACAAGATTTCCCTAGTTTTCCTTATGAGGTCCCTAACCCTCATTCGCGGTCATACTCTAAAAAAATATCTTAAAGGGATCAAACCATGAGGTCCCTAACTCTCATTCACGGTCATACTCTAAAAAATATCTCAAAGGGATCAAATGGTTTGATCTTGGTTGTCCTTAGAATAATGAGAGAAGGCAGAAGGGATTTGAGGAAGATAAAATGATGCAAGTTCACTCCACGTAGGACAATTCAATTAGGCACTCAAATGGAGGTGGTGATAGTTTCTTAAACATTTATCATAATAGTTTTTTGGGATGGTTGGACTACTCATGGGAGAGGATAAATATTTGGGAATTTAATTTCTTATGGGTTCGTATGATTTAGTTTAGAGAAAGTTTGGTCATTTCAAGTGACCAGAGCTATATAGGACTAGTTACATAAAGAGAAATGAAGAAATCAAGGCCAACAAAAATTAGGGAGCGTCTAGACTAGTTATTTGGAACATTGATTTACAACATAAGAAAAATTCCCTCTTGTAGTTTTTGATTCAATTGGCATAGGATTCTTAATCTATTTTGGCCATACTCATGGCTTAAGGCCCACTAAGTATTTGGTGTGAATTCATTGATTAATGTAATGGACCATATTCATTGAATAAGTCCCACTAATTATTTGGTGTGAATTCATTGATTAATTTAATGGACCATACTCATCGAATAAGGCCCACAAGTTATCCTAATATGATTTTTTTTGGATTAAAAATATATTTTAGAATATAAAATAAATCAATAGAATAATAAACCTTGAAATTTAGAGAATACCATTAAGGTAAGGAAACATCATCAATCACTTCTTATGGAAAAAGAATCACTCAACAAGATATTCTTATTATAATACAAACTATGACATGAAAAATACAATTGCATTCACATTTATTTATTATATATTCAGTATTCTTATGAACCTATGCCCACTACCCATCATTATTATAATTATCACCCACCAACAACCTTAGTGGACCTTATTCAATGAGTATGGCCCATTACATTAAATAATGAATTCACACCAACTAGTTATTGGACCTTATTCCATGAATATTACCACATTACATTAATTATCCTCCATAGGTACCTCTTTAGGTATAGTATATTCCATCCCCCTTCACCGGTTTTATCCTTGAAACATGATTGTATGCCATATAATAGGATCCGTGAAACAATGTAGGAAATTGATACCAAACATAAGAATCCATCCATCCTAGTGATATTCATACATGGATTCCAACTTTTTCCTTGCCACATTGATATCAATTCTCCTTTGATTCCCTGTTATGTTTATATTATTATGATATCCCCATTCACTTATTTTATTCCTCTATGTACCTCTATACTAGGTGGTTTTCTAGTTTCAATTTATAAAATGTCTACTAATGCTCATACCCTTATGTTGATGAATTTTGTTTCTCATGGTGGTTTGGGTTGAAACATGTATAAATATTAGCTCTTTGTTTTTACTTCATTGACTCTTCACCTTGGTGTTCCTTTAAGGAATGGTGATTTGTAGATTCTTCTTTCCTTTTATGCCCTTTCTAGGCTCTCCTTTAGATCCTTCTATTGGATTATCTTCTACCTAATCCTTGAAATTTACATCATATGTTTCATTGGGTTCTCTAGTTAGTTCCCCTACAATGACTTATTCATGTGCAACCTTAGGACCTCGTTCTTTAATAAGATAAATATCATGCAATGTGATTTTATTTTTCTTGTACCAAATCTTCATAAATTTCATTTTCACATTAATATTAACTATACTCAATGAGTCCATCCAAGAATATCCAAAAATAATATCCATATGATCATCCATATCTATAGCATCAAAAATTTTAATTCTTAACACATTTAGCCAGGTAATCTTTAAATCCATAAAAAGCTCAACATTCTCACTCTCAACTTGTGTTCTCTAGATATGCTTTGTGGGGATATACAACATTTTATCCATGTCAACATTGGTGAAATTATGCTTCTTACCATGGTTTAAAGAAATAATAACTTTTTCTTTATAAAAACATCCACAAATATACATTAGAAAGTGTTTAAATGAAAATAAACCCCTAGTACCTTTTTATCCTTATTCATGAAAATGTATTCATTTATTAGAAAGGAATCAATACACTTTTAATGCCGATTTCCAATTCAACAAAACAAAGATTAAAATTTGGATTGAGAAATAGGATTTAAAAAAAAAGTATGGATATAGCATTCATAATATTTTATTTTAACATCCATAATCTCTTTTAATGCCGATTTCCAATTCAACAAAACAAAGATTAAAATTTGGATTGAGAAATAGGATTTAAAAAAAAGTATGGATATAGCATTCATAATATTTTATTTTAACATCCATAATCTCTTGGGAAATGACATAGTTATTCACACAAATCACCAACCACTCTAGTATTTACACAATCAAACTATGTTGAAGAAAACCAAAAATTACAAATGGATGACAATTTTGTAGCAATTCCATAGTCTGGTAATCAAATACAAAAGGGGTAAAAAATCAAAACTGAAAAAATGATGTTAAAAGCACCCATGTAAAAACTGGCAATTATGGGAATAATATTACAACCTCAATGCTTCACACATGGAGTCTTAGAGAAAAGTTTGTGAATGGTGTTCATTATAGAGAGTCAGTTTAACAATTGAAAGAGAAAATACTTGATTTGGTAAAGGAGTATCATCTCTAAGATTGGATACTTAATTTATACAAGTTGTCCATCCCATTGGGAAGAAAAAACTAGTTGATTCGATAAGTGCATAATTTAATAATTACTTGACATTTTAGTATTTGCAAAATATTGGATAATTTATCTAGGCTTATTTATTGGCCAAAAATGGAAGAAAAATTTTCTAAATATATTCAAGGTTATGTTATTTGTATCACTAGTAAATCAAACAATAGGAAAGTTGGGTTGTACATGCAATTACTAGTTTCTAAAATACCATGGCAAAGTATCTCTATGGATTTGAATGGAGTGTTTTCCATGACCATGAATATGGCATGATTACATTTTTGTAGTTGTGGACTGATTCAACAAAATGTGAGTTCATTCCTTGTAAGAAGATAATTAAGGGTCGTGAAGAAATTGATCTATTTTTATCTAATTTATTGGTGCATATTGGATTTCCTCATTCAATTAGGTATGATTGACATTTAATGTTTTTTTTATAATTTTTGGAAAACCTTATGGAAAAAGTGGATATGAAGCTAAATCATTATGTAGCCATTCATCCCTGGACCAATGGGAAAATCAACCTGGTTATCACAACTTTGGTGTAGTTGTTTATAGGTTGAAATAGGATACATTTGAATAACTAAGATGAATATTTGGTGCACATTCAACATTATTATAACAATATAGTAAATTATTCTACCCAAAATAACCTTTTGAAACTTGTTATGGTTATTTTCCACTATCACCATTTGATTTTCCTTATAGGAAACATAAGGAGAAGAAGTGAGATATGCATGAGGATCAAGGACAATTTAAAATATAGGTTCAAAGAAAAATTTAATCTCAAAGTGGATCAACTCAAGAGGAGTCAATAGAAGTATAAACTTCACTATGACTAGCATAAAATTGATGCTAAATTGTTTGTTGGAGAAAAGGTTTGTATGTATGGTAGTAAATAGTGGATGAAAGGGGTAGATAAGAAATTTAATTCATCTATATATAAACCATTAAAAAACTCTAAGTAGGTTAGTGTAAATCCATTCAAACAAACTCTACCTCCATACATACATATGTAGTCAATGGTAAATTTTAATAATTTGCAATTGTATGAACCATCCTTGATGGATGGGGAAGAAGAACAGTAGTTTATACCTACAATTGAAGATTTCTAACCAAATTTACTTGAGAGGTTGGGGAGTATATTGTTTTTCAAAAGAAGATATATATTACTCACAAAGGACATAAGGAAATTTGGCATATTGGGCTCAAAGGGTAATATCTTAAGAAATAAAATGGTATGAGAGAATAAAAATCAAAGAATTTTTTCTTGAACTCTATTTAATTTTCTTCTGGGATGCAAATCCTCCCATTGGATGTGGATGATACAAATGGATCATCAATAATAAATGAAATTTCACATGTAGGCTCGAAATGGGTTCTTAGGATATGAAATAAGGATTCAGATAAGACCTTTAAAGGATTAGAATTGTGAAGTATTTTTAATACTATGGGATGTGGAGGAAAGGTAAAATTTTCGTGAGGTAATTCATTTTTCACCCTCACCTTCTACTCTCCACATCACTAAGTGATAGTGGAGGCAATTTTGAGCATGGAATATAGGTCTTGACAATGTAGAAGGAAGATATTTAGAAGCATAAGGGGAGATGCATTACCTTTCCTCTATCCCCGCTCTATATCACTAACTAATGGTGGAGCTCATTTCCAATTTGAAGGTGGAGATGATAGAAAGAAAATGATTCTTGAGATACCCTTCTACCCTCTGAGCTCCAGATAGAGGGATTGGAACTTTGAGCCAATGATCTTGAAACATGTGTCACAAATGAATGGGACCCAAGCATGTAGGTCTTGGAGAACAAATATTTTTCCATAAAAAACACGATCCAAAGATAATTTTGAGATGGGATGTACATATATATATGGAGACCTAAACATATGAAGGTGACATTGAAGAGAGAGAAAATATTTGATCCACAAGGATTTTAGGCCTTTCCACATGGCCATATTTCCTTTGACCATAAGAAGGAATATGAGCCCTCCACTATAGGATGATCCTTGTCATCCTTGTGAGGTCCCTCACCTTTATTTGCAGTCATGTTTAGATACCCCAAAGGGATCTGGACCATCTAATATGATCTGATATTAACCCACCTAATTAGTGTTGATTTAATATCTAACAACCCTTGGTATGTTCTAATACCATGTTGATATTCATCCTGTACTCAACACCCAACAATTAGCTCAAAAAAAAATTACTTTATCTACTAAAAGCACAACCAAGTAATCAATTAAACATGTAGCGGAATCATAAACTAGGAAACCAAAATCTCACACACAAGACACTAATATTTTAAGGTAAAGTTCCCCTAGAAAAACCACAGTGAAAATCGATTCCAATACAATTTTATTAAGTTCAAATCAAGGCTCCCGTAATAGGGAAAATGGCCCACTAAGAGAATATACAATGCAGACAAAACTCACAATGCATGTGTTGTTGTACAACCCTATACTAGCACATTTTGTGAGGTGTACATGACTACCCTTTATAAAACCTATGTATATACGCAACTTTATCCACTAATACCCACATACCTATATGAAAAACCCGTACAAAAACTTTCATATGGTGCACCCCTTTCCTTTGGCTTCTATCCTCAGAAACCCACCTGTGGCTGCCTCTGCTCTCTCTTCTTATTGACCTATATGACCTCTAGATGGAATTCCTTCTCCACCTATCCAATATCTTGAATCAACATTCTTTTTTATTAAACCCTCTCTTCACAAATACTTGGATGAAATATCTTCACCCAACCTGTGAGATCTCCTCACTCTAGTGTAAGAAAAATTCCTTATTTTCTCATACACTCCTCACCCTATAAAAATTCCTTATTTTCTATCCTCAACCTTGGTCTCTCACCAAAGTTACTTCCTCTCAAAGTGTCTTCCTCCTTCACCATAGATTTTCTTTTATAATCACGAGTTACAATCTATTTCTAATCTCCAAAGTGATCTACAGTTGAGATTACTTCTCACACTCACGTAATATTTATATTACATGTTCATTAGTACATTTGGGTTGAATTTCGACGGTACATTTGACGCAATTTCCAGTTTATATTGTCGGGAGAACGATAAACAATGGACCCCCTCAAACTTCATTTCACATGGCGTCTCTTTTCCGACGACATAGATATCATCTCTATTGCGATGTTTCGTGCGGACATGTGTCATCTTGGATTTGACTGTCCAAACCCCATATAGTCGTCTCTACAGCGAAATCCTAGACATCGAAATTCCGACATCCCATTTCGTCGGTCTCTCTACATATTTACATTGGGAGTGACGTCTCTAGGCATAATAAGACTGACGTAGGAAATGGTGGCAATAATGACGGTACAAGGTATCATCTCCGATGTGGTTTCTATGGGAGAGACACTCCAGGACATCGTATGACCGACATACTCAGTGGTGGAAATATCGACGATAATACTCCAAGACGTCGTAAGACCGACGTTAGCAGAGGTGGCAAGAGAGATGTCAGTGGAGGTGGAAAGAGCTACTTCTTGGAGGTGGAAAGAGCGACATATTGTAGGTAGAAAGAGAGAAAATGCAGTCCACTCTAGTCATAAAAATGATGTAGCTCTGTTTTATTATTTCCTGTGTTTGATACAGGATGGAAGAACAACAAGAGTATTGTGGTAGTGGTTGTAGGTTTCCCCAAACAATTGGAAGCCAATGCAGTTGATGAAATAAGGGATTAACTCCCTTCAAAGGTTCTGCAACCACTGTTGTAACCATACACCCTCCTTTGGCACTCTACAACCCTTCACAATCAGCAATATGCCCTTCATTATTCAAGTGTTGCCTCCTTAGAGACAAATGTGCTCTCCTCTAATCCTATGCACCCTGCATGAGATATCTAGCCTTTAAATGGAGAAATAATGGCCCAGAACTTGGCCTCTGCCTTCAATAATTTGACCAACTAGTAAATAAACATTACCTCAGCCCAAAAGTTTCCCCAAGAGTGAGGTATTCATCCCACAATGAAATAAAATGACCCAACACTTCATAAACTCGCCCAACTGCAATATTTCATCAATGAGAGTGCTTAAGTTTGTATGCAACTCGCCCAGTTGCATAAGAAAGATGCCCAAAAACTATTTTTGGTTTAGATCTAGATTAGAGTGCGCCCAAATAGTTAAATAATGCACCCAGTAGGATAGGAGCTCGCCCCACAATCATTAATTCTCCCGAAACCCTAAAATCTCAGCCACAACTCGAACGCTTCACTGCCAATTGAAAGTATAATCTTCCCAATGAAGAACAATGAAGAGATCAAAGTGATCTCTTCCCACAAAATGACTAGCTAGGGTGTATCATTGCAACACCGAAACCAATCCTAGTATTTGTCACCAAAACCCTCAAAACCCCAAGCTCTAAGATCTCTCCAAGCCAAGAGGTTGAATACAAAATAATCAATCATCATCATGAGAGAATAGAGGCCCCTATCTCTCCTTTATACCCCATGTTCACCTTGTCTCTTCAAGTGACTTTGTTCTTTATTTTATTATTCATTGACTAAATCACTTAATTAATTAATTAACCATTTTAACTCTAAAAAGTTATTTATATATCCTTATGGCTTCTCCGGCCCCTGAAAGTCACTTCTCATCATCTTATCCTATAGTGCTCTTCCTCCCAATTCTTATGAGCTATTACACTAAGAGGTTTCTCCAAGTAATATGCCCATTATGACCTTCTTAGTGAATTTAATTAAAATATGACCCATAATAACTCAAAATTACGAAAATCGTCGGAATGCAACGAAACCAAAGCCAAGTTGTCCAAAATGGATCTCGATGATGAAATATGATGAAAGATGCATGTCAGGCCCAATAAAACCCCTCAATATCTCTCGAAATTGTTGTCACCCCTATCTGGCTACTCTGGTAGGCATAACACTCTATAATGTAATAATGTCCCAAAATAGGGACATTATAGTCCTCCCTGCCGGAATATTGCTTATCCTCAAGCAATAACTGAATCCAACTACCTATGATACCAAGGTCCCATATCCATTGGTGTGACACAAGGTAGACTCCCCTCAAGATGTGGCCTCTCCAAGTGCTCACCACGCATGACACCCAAACGCCCCTCATGAGTAGAATGATCAATGGCCAAATAATCTCAGTCAACTCCTTGAGAAACCACTCTACTTGAAACTCAATGACATCAAACACTGAACTATCAAGCACTCCAATCCCTGGATCCCGTATCAAAATGTGAACTATAATGGCTCATGAAGGATAGTCCTGCAACATATCAACACCATGAGCTCCTGAAAATAACACACGGTCTCAACCCGAAATGAGTCTGTCCTCCACAACCGTACCAAACCCAACATGACATCCACTGACTGAACATGATGTTGTCATAGTGAGGTACTACAAGACCTCAACCAATCACCAACAAGTGATGTGCTCCCCCCAATACTGAATCTCACTGGAAAGTCAAAGTCACTTCCTCCTGCAAATATCCGCTCATCTTCATCAGTCAATAAAATGCCCAGCACTGTAATCTCAGGGTCCCATGCTAGTCTTTGACAGGGACCATCATGTTGATGCTTCACTAATATGATCATGACTATCTTCTCAAAGTATAAATAATGGATCCTCCACTCCTGGATCCTCATAATATGAAGCAAACTACTGACCAAATGGACTCCTTGATCCCATGTCAAATTTGGAAGTCCATCACTTCCAATCCCCACTAACTGTTGATGTGCCCTACTGGTAACTGTCAAAATACCTCCATCCTCATCCCAATGAGAGTATGAATATGTATCAACCTCTCATAAATCCTCTATCCCATGTACTAATATACTCTCCATCACGCCCAAGGTCTCAACTGTTCGTCTCTGATGATCTACCCCTGTCTTGTTGTATGCAATAAAGACACTCATGTTAGGTGGTCTCAACCTACCACCTCTCCATGTCCCCTGCCACTATCTATCTCCTCCTATGTTGTTGTCAATGATGAAGGAATTGGGAAAGGATGTCATAAATATCTACAACCAACTGTAGGACTGGAAAGTCTCATATGCTTTGGTCAATCCCAAGAACTTGACCAAAATCTCGTCCACTGGCACCCATGGTAAATAATCGCCTGTACTCATCACTGAAAACCAACCATCCGATACAACAGTAGGTATCTCCACAACCTGTGGGTCAATTAATCTCCCTCCGTCATCACTCATATAGTTTTTGCTACTGTGAGGGTGATCTCCTAGAACGATGTTCTACTACAAGGGAGAGGAATCTCCATGCTCCACTAAGGATGTCTCCTCCCTGCAATCCAATGCGCCCCATATTGAAATCATGAACCATATATTCCCTATTTAGGGCATGTGTGATGGTATACTAAGGGACCACACATATCCATGATATTTTAGAGACAAATTTATGACCTTAGACCCTATCTTTTGTCTTTCAACTATTACATGGGCACCAAAAGCCATCTCCAATGCACCAATCCTCAATATGGGACCATATCTCACTTATAAGATAAATATCCCCTATCTAGGCCAAGGACTAGGCCCAAAGAGACATCCTTGATGTTACAAATCTCAAAATGGCTAGCATATCCCACTTACAAGACAAACATTTCCCATATAGAGGTTGCATGTTGCCTTATGGTCCAATGCATGGCTCATGAACCCTAATGTCATGGACCATGGATCTTATAGATTGTTTGGTGCTCTAGGGATGATTATTGTGGCCTAAGACATACTCAAGGGATAAAATTAATGGAGGGTGACCTTAGGTTATATCATTTATCTTTGGTGCTCATTCAGCATCTGTGAGGGCTTGAGACACCACATGGGAAACAAAGACTCTTTGTTTTATGGACAAGATATGGTACTATCCATTTTGAGGTTTGGAATAGAGATTTTTCTTATAGAATACACTCCATTGCACCATATAATCCCTACATAAGGAATCATTTTTCTAACAAAACTACATTTGAACCCAAAATCCTCCGACATCCTCCGACACCACCCAAAAAATTGGACTTGTCGTTGGATTTTACCTTTAAAAATTGCAATTTTCTTGTTTTTTTTTCAAATTCTCCCCGACAGTCGTCATGCTATAAGATATAACAGATAAAAATATTGAAATATACCAAGATCCTATCAAAGAAACATTCCTTGCAGAGATAAGATTCTTGAAATCTATGAAGATACTACCAATCAAATGATGCTTGGGCCATAATGGCTTGTCAAAGTTCATTTTCTAGCTAAGTCAGTTCAGAATTTGCATGTGACATAGTACTATCATTCAAGAGTCAAAGTGTTACATTTCATTGTCATGCATCATGTGTGAAGGCTTGAGCCACCACAAAGGCAACATAAACAAAATATTTGTCTTATGAACAAGATATGGTATTATCCATTTTGAGGTTTGGAATAGAGATTGTTCTTATAGAATACACTACATTTCACCATATAAGCCCTACATAAGCCCTAAACTCCCTGCAAGTGATGTAACATCATTCAAATCCATATGCACGACCTCTAAGCCCCAATCATAGGTCACTACTTCCCATGGCTAGTCCTAATAAAATGTCTTTTAGTTGTTTCTTTTAAAATTTGTTCGAGACACATGTCCCTGCATCTAGTATTGTATGCAAGGGAATGCAATAACATAAAAAAATAAGAAATTGATAAATCACAAAATATTCATTAGTTATGTCATGTCTTTTTTTTCTTTTCTCTCATCTAAGTACTTTTTTGCTCCATGTTAGTATCCTGATTTTCAAGGTAGGGTCATAGGTTTGTTAAGAGTTTGCAAAGTTATGCCTTGGTCTTGGGAGGACCAATGCATTCCTATTTTGAGATATTAAGTGTGTGATAGTTAATCATGAGTCTAAGGTTGTTTCTATAAGTTTTGATATGGTATGTCACAAAGGAGTCAAGTCATAAGTCAAAGGTCTAAGGGAAGTGTTTCAAATGATATCATGGATCATAATGAAATGTTACGAAAAATATGGAGCCATCATTGTTGGGCCCAAGATATGATCACTTTTATGACGGTTATTATACACTTTTGCCACATGTACATATGCGTTTTTCATCTTTTAAAGGAGCATTTTGAAGAATTTTATGATAAAACGGTATGATCGGCATAAGGTACGTGTAATTCATGTTTAATGATTGTATCAAGTGTAATTCATCATGTTTTATGATTTCCAAGAGCTAATTCACGTTTTTCTGGTGTTACAGGGAAAAAACGCACTATGTTTCTAGTTTCGGCACTTGATCCGGCACTCATTCCGGCACTCGATCTGACACTCCGTCCAACACCTCTTCCTGCACAAAAACGGAGGGTGATTTGGCGGTTATGGTATTGGCGGCCAGTCAGGGGAGAATCAGAGACATGGGTTTTTCTTGTGCTTATCCCCTCCAGCTACTAAACTCTTGACAACTCGATTTTGGGTTGTTATGGTGGGTGATTATTGGCTCGCTCCGTTTCGACAGTTAGGGCACCATTAATAAAATTTGCCAATTTTGGAAGTGGTTCGAACCTCCTGTGGTCAACCACTTGGTCTGTAAAAATTATAAATACCACCATGGTGGTCAGATAATTGTTAAGTAGTAGAAGAAGTTGTGTGTTAGAGCCAAAAATGATTTTGTCTTTGTTTTTGCATTTTTCAATTGCCAGAATTGTATAAAATTGTGTTTCTACGCTTTAATGGTGAATTCCTTTTGTTGAGCTCGTGGTGTGATTTTGGGGAGTGACCACGACTTGCTGGGGGGCCCACCAGCAGTCTGGTAACTGTTCTTTGTGTTTTTTTATGTATTTCATAGATTAATTGTTCTCTTTATTTCTTGTACATGCATTTATATTTTGTTAATTAATTTGTTGTTATAATTTAATTTGCTTTGACTCTCTTGTACAAGTTAGTATGATGAATTGTGTTAGCATGCATTAATCTCATAATTAGGAATGGATCTATAGACTCCTAGACTAACCCCATGTGTAGTTAAATACTAGATTATGTTTTTATCTAAGATTTTAGAATCAAGTTTAAAACAGAGTTTTGAATAGCATAGAATAACGTTTTAATTTGGGTTTTAATTGACAAGGATTTGATGGATGGATAGAGTTAATTCTAGTTTTTAATGATAGATTGATTATTTTAGTTTTATATAGATATGGCTTACTTAGTTATTGATTAATATAGTTGTTAGTTTGCTTTTTAATATCATGTTTTAAATTTATGTTTCTAGTCATTTCCTTATTTGCAGTTTGAATTGTTAGAATAGACATAGCATAGTTTCATGTTACGTAATTTCTTGCCTAGAATTAGATTGCAATTGTAGTTCTTAGTTAATGAATGAGTTTAAGTATGAATTTTTCTTATGTAGAATATAAGTATAATGATGCTCTTGTTATGTTTTTGATGGTTAATAAATGAACATGCAGGGCATTTAATATTGTTTTTGTCTTCACACAACCACCAACATTATATTTGAATTGTCATAGGTTAAAGATAGTTTCTTGCTTTCGTAGGTTAGAGATAGTTTCTTGCTTTTGTAGATTAGAAGAGATAGTTTCTTTCTTTCATAGTCTAGAATATAGTTTTATTGTTGATGTAGGATAGATAGTCTTTGCTTTGATAGATCAGATAGTATCTTGCTTATCATAGGTTCAAGGTTAGTTGCTAGTCTTTCTTGCTTTCAATAAAATAGATTTCCTTTCATGCATTAGAAATAGTTTTGCATTGAGCATTTAGTCCAGTTTTCTCTTAGATATCCTTTCATGCATTAGAAATAGTTTTGCGTTGAGCATTTATTCCACTTGCCTCTTAGGTTAGATAGTTGTTCAATGATAAATTTTAATTTGATTGCTTGCAGTATTTAGTTGTTTTTGCTTACTTGTCTATTTGCTTTAGTAGGTTAGTTAGTTGTATTTGCTTATTTGTCTATTGCTTTAATAGGTTAGGTAGTTGTCTTTACTTACTTATTTACTTGCTTTAGTAGGTTAGATAGGTGTCTTTGCTTTCTTGTTTATTTACTTTCTTTCATAGGATAGTTTCTCATTGAATGTAGGTTGGCAAGTTAAAATAGTTTGCTTTGGTTATTTGCTTATTGTTATTCTTAAATAGTTGATTATTGCTTATTGTTGAATTAGTTTTCTTTACATAGGGTTTTACTTGCTTTCTTAAAGAACTGTCCATCGATCCTTGGCCCAAAAGTACTTAGGTTACATAGATTCAAATTGCTTAGTAGGGTTTTCTCATTAGATAGCTTTGCTTGAGTAGATTAGCCTTAGATAGCTACCTTCCTTAGTTAGACTATACTCCTACCATCTCTTCTACCTTTGGCATATATTTTGCTACAACTCTAATTTTATTTACCCAAGGTTGACAATTTAATTGAGGGTTTTTAGTGTGTTTTTAGTGCATATAGAACACCCATCATTTTTGGCATCGTTGCCGGGGAGTTGTCTCAAGATAAGAAGTAGTTAGGAAATAGATCATTCCTAGACCTTAGAATTAGATTGGTGGTGGGGGAACTTTAATATGAGAGGTAAGAACCTATGCATCTGCTATAGCAGGTTCCCCCAAACCCAATGATAGTTTCTATTTTTGTTTTTCTTTACTTTCATGAATAGACCTAGGGACCCAAAAGGTAGATATATTAAATATAAATCTTTCAACCAAGGTTTCTTCCAACATTTTTGGGGGAGTAACATTCCACTCATAAACTCCACAGACTGATACCGAAAAATAAGAGTTAGCTCAACCCAAAGAGCTAAAGCAGTCTCTAAAGAGACTAAAACAAGGAGCAATATAGAACAAGAAATTGAGGCATCAATAATAGTGGAACAGGAGGCAAGACCACTCAAGCCTTCCACAAAACCAAACAATACAACCTTTGTTTTCTTACCACCATCAGGAGATCCTAACTTTGTGGACATCATCTTTGTGTGAACCAAGTTTTATCAAATGACAAGATGAATTCGAAGGTGACCATTAGTTTGGAAGAACTCTCTCAAATCCTAGCAACAATTGGGATCTCTTCTTTTCAGGAAGAACACATCTTGACAATAGTCCAGAACTTATCTACCTCTCCGGAAATATTAGAAGAATCAATGTCCTATGAGCTACAAAATGATTTTCCTCGCCAAAATGCGAAGGAAACTGAGAAATTATGGACTACACCTAGTGGAGAGCAATCATTAATACCTGAGATTGAGGAGTTCTCAACATCCATCTCAACAGATCCTTTATGTACTTCAGAAATCAAATATCCAGAAGAAAAGGATCTACACAACATGATGAAGGAGAGCATAGAAATTATTGTTGATGAACATCAAGATTACATTGAAATTTGGTTTCAAGAGGTCATCAGGCCACAATACTATTCTCTTCTTCAACACCTTTTGAGGTCCAAACAAGTAGGTTGGTTGGTTGGTTCTTCATATCTAGGTAATCACTACGGTAAATTTTTCATACATGGACATGAGTATGTTTCTTATCTTGCTCCACACATGGTTACATTGGAAGAGTTCTTACACTTGAATAAATATTTTCCCTTTCTTTTTAGGTAGGGTAGGATAGTAAATAAAATTTGCATGTTGTTAGTTTAGATTAGAGTCTAATGCAACCTCATTTTACATTTTCTTTTAATAAAATAACTATGAGATACATGTTCCAGTGACTTGATCTCATTATTCTTTGATATTTTAGAGTGTGTTTTTTTCTAGAGACTTCTGTAGGTATTTATTTCACCAAGAGTAGACAATTTCAAGGAAATATAAAAGAAGGATTCGTCTTCGAAACATTGCTATACTTGAACCTTGTTGTCTGCTAAGCATCAAATGAATAATGACTTGTTGTAGTTAGCCATGTTTTTGCAAAGATTTTCATCTTCTTGTTCTTAAGTCATTTTAAGAAGCAGTTTCTCTTGAAACTCTTCACCATTGTATAAGGAATTGATACCATAACTATCAAACCTAGAGGTCTCTCGTACAATTTTTCCTAGAAAGTTGAGTAAGTGAGTCAAGTGTCTTTATCAAAGAGTAAAAAGGAGGTCTAATTAGCGGTTAGTCATGGAAACATCACAATAACTACAAGGGAAGAAAGTAAGTTGAGCCTAGAGATACCTTTCTATTATTTCTTAATGGTACCATCCACTACACACTAAATAGCTTGATTACATCATATCTTTAGATAGTCCACGTCCGCTTAAGTACCACTTACATTAGGACAATCACTAAGGAATATATATAATATAAATTAATCCTCTAACATAAATACCATCCCAATAAAAGGAAAGAAAAAGTTGTTTTCAAAGATGTCCCCCCATCCTCTTGCATAAAGCAATCTTATACTAAAATTTTAAAAGATGGAGGGCCAGTCTCTGAGGGCATAAGAGGCTAACCCGATGAGATACTGAACAAGTCTACTAGCAGCGGGTACCGGCTTGTGGTATGACTAGGTAAACCCGCCGGAGTACTAAACAGGCTTGCTGGTAGCGGGGCATTCTACCTAGCAAGGATGATAATCTGACAAAAAAATAAATAATAAATTTAAACTTGTCCTGATGTAAGGAATTACTTGTAGACAAAGATGACATGAAGTATGTGTGGTTAAGCTAAGGTTAATGAAATCCATAAAATCTCCATTGGAAACTAACTCTGAGACTATCTTGAAACTCTCTTGCCTACCTCTTCTTATCTATATATAGGACCTCTTATCCTATAGGTGGGGCCATCTTCTAACCGTCTCGTCAGACCAATCTGTGAAATTAATCTTTACACTTTACAAACTGTAAATCTTCATCTATCAGGAGAATTGACTAGTTTCCTATACTTTTGATTGTGAGGTGTCACAATACTTAGGTGTGGGGGAGGGGTTCATGAGTTGACAAATGATCATTGCCTAGAGAAGTAAATCTTTGTAAAAAAATTGTATTATTTTCATGATACAGGTTATTACATCAGCATTCATTTTATCTGGAAGTGCTAAACTCCTATGTGCTATAAATTGTTGTATATGTCCTTAACAGACCACTCTGTTGGTTTATTTTTGTTATAGGTTGTTCATTGTAGGTTTGACATTACATTTTTGTTACAAGTTGTTCATTGTAGGTTTTACATTACATGTTCTATGCAAGTAGATTGAGTGAGCATGGTGGAAAAATCAACAACAATGGAACACTCTTAGCCTGCCTCAACTCCTATTCACTATGTCCATGGCCTCTGAGGAATCAATTGCCTCAACCACAAAGATCCCAAGAGTTGGAGACCGCTGATTTAAACACCCCCAGTTGCTAAGAGCAAGCTATAACATGGTTTTCAAAACTGAATTTTATAACATCTCTGGAGCTAAGGGATACTCCAAGGAGTGGATAAAAGAGGATCTAATCAACCTTCTCATAGTCATCACTAGATTGATTACATGTGAAGGTAGATATTACATCTTTAAAGCCTGTCAATTTCGATTATTAGTTCACTTTCAGTTCAATAATCCATTGTAACTTTCCCTTTTACTTCTTAAAGAGTCTTGAGAAGATGTCTTCCCAAGTGAGGAAGGATCTAACCAATCCCCATAACAACCTATTTCACCATGGCCTTATCAAACTACTTGTATTAGACGAGTTGGAAAAATAGGAGAAAACGTGGGATGAGTTCATATACCAATTTTCAAACCCTCATCTTACAATCAAGACTAGAAAGAAGACTCTTGATCTAGGGACTGTTACTCCACCCAAACCCTCATTCTCAAGCTATTCCTTTACTAGACCAAAAGTCCAAGAAGCCTATTGCTAACCCCCCTCTAAAAATAGTAAAGACCAAGAAGCCTATTGATAATTCATGGCACGAAGACGTGCCATATATTTGGTCTGGGGGGGGTTTCCTGAGATAAAAATTCTAAGCATTGCCCATTTGTATAGAAAACCCATGAGAAGAGGAAGTAGGATTTCTGTCAAAATTTTGTCATACTGTCTTTTTTACAAAGTCTTGGGATATTATATCAGTAGTTTTTTGTATTGGTATGATAAATTATATATTGTTGACATCATTGTGTGTGTTATAAGTTCCTGTGCATTTTTTGTTTATGCTATAGAAGATTGCTTATACTTAACCACTCTTTGTGACAAATACAGAGCGGTTACAACTTTTAAATACTTACTGTCGTTTGTATTCCAAGATTATGAAAAGAGGATCAGTTGTTTGAATTGTTAAATATTAATGATAGGAAATAAAAATTCTCATGTTCACCATGCCTACTATTACAAACAAATCCTTTTGTTAGTATCTGTTAGTTCTGTCAGTCACCAGTGATCAAATTTACTCTTTCATATGATTGATAGGGTTATTAGGTCAAATTGTTATATTTTCAAAATAAACTTATCAAATAAAATTTGGCATATCTTAGTTGTAAAATTGTCATTGGTGTGTCTAGGTTTAATTACTACTCGCACCACTCATCCAAGGTCATAAATTTTCATCATGGTCATGTCATCATTCCTTGTCATAAATTTTCAAATGATTGTCTTGGTCAAAATTCTACTTAAAAATTGGTTTCTGAATTAAGGAAGATGAATTTAACAAATGTGAAAGAGGTTTTTGTCAATAATAGACCAAGAAACAAAAACCTCCTTCATTTTATGAACAGGTGTTATTGTTTGAGAGAAATCCCCCAAAATACAGTCACTATAGGAGGGTTTCTGCACATTTGGATAGCTTGACTCGAAGTCAATTTTTCAGAGGTTTGGAGAAGGCATTTGCAATTATTGATGGCTACATTGTGTATCAGACATCATACAATTTCCACCCATACCACTTTCAGCTCAAAAATCCTCTGGGAAGGCCTCCAAAATCCCTATCAAAGAGCACGCTGCGCTTCTACAAGTTTTGAGTAACCAACTTCAAGCTGGGATTCTGAACAAATGGGAAAGTAATATTGAAACATGGAGGATTTTTTTGTTCATAACATACCAAAACACAATAATCTCTCTCATTTTTTGAATATACTTTATTTTTTGGGATATATGCGATCATCTTAGAGGCCTATGTTTTCAGAAAATAAAACACTTTGTTTTTCCTGTTTTAGACATGTTTTCTTTTTGTGTTTTCCTAACAAATGGAAGTGAAGTTTTGAAAACCAAGAGAGGTTTTTATCAAGAACATATTAAAAAACAATAAATTCTCTCATCTTATAAATATACGTTATGGTTTTGGATATATTCAATTCTCTTAGAGGCCTAGTTTTTCAGGAAATAAAACACTTTGTTTTTCCTGTTTTAGTCATATTTTCTTGGCATGTTTTCCTAACAATTGAAAGTGAATTTTTGGAAAACAAGAGAGGTTTTTGTCAAGGAAATATTCAAAAACAGAAACCTCTCTCAAATTTTACACAGGTTTTACTTTCTTGTAGTTATAGGTGTCACTTTGATACCTATTTTTCACAAGTCCGCCAGGCCAGAATTGTTGCGCTTATGGGAAGTCACTTTTGGAACTAATTTTGCAAATGTAAAATTGTTGTTTTTCATGGTTTAAAGGATCAAGGGTATAATATACATCTCAAGGCTCCAAAAACTCCAAAACCTCGAGTTCAAACTTAGAGAGCATGAAACATTGAGTTTTCATTTACGCCATGATAACATTGTCCTACAAGCCAAGATGAATTCTCTATAGTGTTTGGTTGATGATATGACTGTCACCAATAATAGTCTTTGGATGCAATTGAAACATCACAAGAGGCATAATTCAAAATCCCCTGAGCAAGAGGGAGAAGCTTCTAAAGATAATCCATCCCCTCCTTCGCAATTTTAGTCATGAAGGGCAATTTCTTTTTGTTTGCAGTGGGACCTGAAAAATCTTAGGTGTGGGGGTAATGTTGGGCCCAAGATATGATCACTTTTATGACGGTTATTATACACTTTTGCCACATGTACTGTAGTGTAACCTTTTCACTACCGAGGTTTTAAAACCTCTCAGTTACCATTCTATACATGGATTTTTACATAATTCGTACAGACATTATAAGCACGTGCATTTAAACAATTAAACACACTTAAATCTCAGAGTAAAATATATAAGTTACTGCTACAATTAAACAAGCCATAGCATTCAACAGTAATTCATTTACATAGCGGAAAACACGATAACATATCCAGAAGAGTCATGCAAATGTGATAAAACATAGTCAGATACTTATCTGCTGACAGTGAAGAAATCCACCAACCAAATGCAGGCCTCCCATGAACCTCCCAGTCGTAGACCACACTGCTCCTCAACTCAACAGTGGGTCACCCCCGAGCTGGGACTGAGCTCCACCCCAGGGCAAGGAATCCAGACTCAGGCTGAGGTTACAGGGAATTCAGTCATACACAACCACCAGGAAGAAAGCTCTCCCAACAATCTCCCTCGCTCACTGCCCACAGTCCCTCATTCCCCACATGCCTGTTCCACCCCAGGAGAGTGCACCTTCTCTGTCACCTGGAAAGTCCTTTGGTTGCCAGTCTCCCTTACCTTGGGTTACAGGAACAGACCGGACCGAAAGTCTCTGGGCTCTATGGCAGCTACAGGGTTCCTTCCAGGAGTTCTCTCCTCCCTCTGCGCACTCTCTCACCTGGAGGAGTCGCTCACAGACCAACAAGCCTCACGCAGTCCAGTACTGCGTGGTCACAACAACCCACGGGGAAAACAAACACAAGCTATCCATAAGGTTTAACAATGGTGGATGGTCTCACAGATTGGCTCCACACATAGGCTCAGCGCTCAGACAGAGGATGTTTCGGCCTTTTAGAATTCAACACACCCATAGGCTATTCCCAAAATCAACACAGACTATTTAATTTCCCATCCCAGAATAGAGGAATACACCAGTTTCCTCAGATCCAGATACAGGCTTCCTCGAACTGGTTCGGCGATGGCAAATGGGTCTCACGGTCACGGCTTCGGGACAGAGAGGTACGGATTATTCAGAACAATCACAGTCTTTCCATCTCTCAGGGACGCATGAGGTATTCTTTGCAGAGGTCGAGTTAATCGTACTGCTCAGAGCTTGTATACGCTCAGGCAGTCGGGTGGAATGGAAGAGGAATCCCCCTCACGGCTCATCTTGGTCGTTTTATCTGCATGCACCAGGGCTGACACTTGTCACCCTTGGAACTGCATGCATTCCACCAGCATGCGTTCCTCCCACCACTTGGGAAATCACGTGTCCTTCCAAAAGGACGTAGGATAAAAACATAATATGCTCATGACTTTTTGGAAATAATATTAAAATATTATTCCAGGCCTAAGCCCCCCTAGGCTTATCCCCTAGGCTCAACACTCAACCCCTTTCCCACCTTCCAGCCCCTAGTTCCTTGCCCACTCTATGGACGCTCAGTCCCCCTTCACTCATTCATCATGGTCGGTCTGCACCTGGCGTTGTTTATATTTTATTAATCATTCTGCATACATACAAGTACATCAGTAGGCTCCTGGCCTTCTACACTTAGGCTCCCTGGCCTAACAAACACATAAGCCTACCAGCTTATACAAAACTTGGCTCACCAGCCTATAGAGCACATTTACAATTCATTGCATATATCATGATCTGTAACGGGGCTCGGCCTTGGGGACACTACAATCCCCCTCCCCTTATTTTTGCACTGTCCTCAATGCAACTTACACTGTCTCTGCAAGTCTTTCAAAATTTTCAAAAAGATGCGGGTACTCTGCCTGCATTACATCTGCATGTTCCCATGTTGTGTCCTCAGGACCGTACCATTTCCATTGGACCTTTACAAGTTCTATAGCTCGATTCTGGAGCTGTTTGATTTTCCTGTCCAATATGCGTACATGATGCACTTGTAGGACACCTTCTGGTTCCACCTGGATCACAGTCCAATCGATAACATGATTAGTATCAGGTACATATTTCTTAAGCAGTGAAACATGAAACACATTATGTACAGTCATAGATACAGGTAATGCAAGCATGTATGCAACTGGCCCAATCCTTTCCAGGATCTCGAATGGCCCACAAAATCTTGCTGCCAACTTGGCGCA
>ML785767.1:333628-348172 GCA_009831015.1 Picea engelmannii | reverse complement strand
CTTTCGGGATTCATAACAAATTACAGATCCCTCTTGGCTGAGAACTCCTCCCAACCCCTCCTTGCACGCATCCATGCACACTATGTAATCTTTGTTTGGATCTGCAAACCTCAGGATTGGAGCACTAGTTAACAGTTGCTTCAATTGCTGGAATCTGCTCTCACATTCTTCAGTCCACTGGAACTTCTTCCCCTTCCTTTGCAAGGAAGTGATAGCATGAGCTATCCTTGAAAATCCGGCTATGAACCTCCTATAATAACTTGCCAGACCCATAAAGGATCTAACTTCTATCACATTCCTTGGCACTGACCATTCTTGAATGGCCTGTACCTTCTCAGGATCCATAGCAATCCCCTCTTTAGAAATAATGTGTCTCAGATAATGGATCTGCTTTTGGTAAAATGAGCACTTGCTCAGTTTTGCGTAGAGCTAGTTTTCTCTCAACACCTGCAGCACCATTCTAAGGTGTTGTTCGTGTTCTTCCATTGTCTTGGAATACACCAAGATATCGTCCAAGAAGACTATGACAAACTTGTCCATATAATTTCTGAACACTCCATTCATTAAACACATAAAGACAGCAGGCGCGTTAGACAATCCAAACGGAACCACTGTGAACTCATAATGACCGTACCTTGTTCTGAAGGCGGTCTTGCTGATGTCTTCATCCTTTATTCTCACTTGGTGATATCCTGATCGGAGATCTATTTTTGAAAATATTTTTGCATCCTTCAACTGATTGAAAAGATCATCAATCCTCGGCAGAGGATACTTGTTCTTGACAGTGACCTTATTCAATTGTCGGAAGTCAATGCACAGCCTCAACGTCCCATCTTTCTTATTCACAAATAGGACCGGGGCTCCCCACGGTGACACGCTGGGATGAATGTACCCTTTCTTTAGTATCTCTTCGAGCTGCAGTTGCAACTCTTTTAGCTCTGGTGTTCTCATTCTATAAGGAGCCTTTGAAATTGGAGCTGCTCCCGGCATCAGATTTATAGAAAAATCGATGTCCCTCTTCGGAGCTAGTCCAGGCACCTCCTGAAACACGTCCTCAAACTCTTTGAGCACCATGTGGTCTTCCATATTCGAGACCACATCTTGGAATACTTCTTCCACCCGGGTTGCAAATAATTGACAGCCTTTCCGGTAACATTTCTTGAGTTGCATCGCTGAGATTTCTCTAACAACCACAGCTCTGGGAATTCCTTGAACTGTTACCTGATTTCCATCTTCGTCCAGACATGTAAATATCTTGTTACGGCAATCCAGAAGGGCATGGTGCTGGTCCAACCAGTCCATCCCAATTAAGCAATCATATGAGCCTAAAGGTAGAATGTTCAATTCGTCCTTAGTGCTCATTCCTTTCATGTCCACTGAGCAGGACTTAACCAATTCAGTGACCTTCCTCTTGGTCCCTGTGGCTAACTGTACTAACCAAGACTTCTCATGTTTGCTTCTTGTTAGATGCAAACTTTCCACCACTCTAGGATCTACATAACTATGGCTAGCCCCTGAATCAATTAAAATAACAAGTGGTCGGTTGTTGATCATACCTTCCACTTCAATCATGTGTGATTGAAATTCTGCTTGCTTGTTGTCCAGGTCTACGTAGATCCTCGGCATTCTGCTACCCATATCCTCCACTGTTTCATCTTGCTGAACAGTATGGACAGTTCTTGCTTTGTCTTTCCTATAGGGGCAGTCTCTGTACCTATGATTCCCTTTACAACCCTAACACTCCATGGGTGGAGGTCTTGGCATCTTCTCACTCCCTTCAACTTTCCTGGGCTCTTTAAAAGATGAATGTCCCCAAGGACTGTTTCTGAAAAAGGAAGGCTTGCTTCCCTTCTGCCTCTGTTCTTTCTTAAACCTCTTCCGGTCATCCCAAGCCTTCCGAAAGGTAGGCTTTTCCCTTTGTTGTTCATATAGGCATTTCTCCCTTCTTATGGTTTCTTCCATGGTCTTAGGATAATCATATTGAATCTTGTCACCAATGGAAGGTGGCAGTCCACTCAGATACCTCTGAATCTTGACAGCCTCATCTTTGATGAATGGAACATACCTCAGTAGTTCCATAAAACTTCGTTCATACTCATCAATAGTCATACTGCCAAACTTGAGTTCGAAGAACTCCTTCATCTTTCTATCATAGTATCTTTTAGTCAGATATTTATTCTCGAAATACCTCTTAAATTCCTTCCACGTGACCTCTTTCTCTCTGATGTGCTGCACCTGCAAAAACTGATCCCACCACATGGATGCTTTTCCTTTCAACTGGTACATTGCAATTCTTCCCTCTGTACGGGAAGAATAATTCTGCAGTTGAAAGTACTTCTTCATGCCAAGTAACCAGGTCTCGGCATCTTCCTCCTTCTTATGCTCTCCATCGAATGTTGGAGGCTTAATCTTGTTCATCTCTCCTTTCAATTCCTCCCTTCCAGATTTCCGATGTTTTCTGGTAGGGGACGGGCTTGAACTACTGTGTGTCTTACAGTCAGAATGTTTTTGGGAGGGACTGTGATGTCGACTACCACTCCTCGATCTAATTCTTCTCCCATGATTTCTGTGACTCTCTGTCGTACCTGAGTCTCTTCCCTTCTCAAGTTTCTTCTCTATTCTTTCCAGGCTCTTCAAGAATTTAAGTTTAATTCCCCTTGCCGATCCCTGACTTTCATGAGCTTTCGGCTATCAGCTCGGCACTCCTTGGCCTCTCTTTGCAGCCCTTCAATGATTTTCATCATATGTCCTTCCTTATCCATCTCTTTTCCATGCCCATTAGAGTTCGATCCTTCGACCCCCAGGTTAACATCCTTTCCTTCCCGTTCATCTTCTATTTCAGGGGTAAACTGCACTTTTCCCCACTCCATACTCGGCGTTGATTAACTGGGGTTCTGGCCTTCGTTGAAATCTGCACATGCACTCTGTGCAATTAAATTTGAAATTTTTCAGGCCATTAAACCTTCACAAACAATCCACAATATTTATAAGCCAGTTCGAACAACTAAAAAGACATTTCGATTTTAAAATAAGTTTTCCGAGTTCTCAATTGGCTCTGCAAATTTCTTGTTTTCGAAACTTCAATTTCTTGGTACTTCGGGTTTTTGGACCTTGGGTTTTCGGTACACGGAAGTTCACTATGCAATAGTGACCTCCTACTCCCTTTTACTACAATTCCCCAAAATCCAAAATTTCGGGTTTAATTAACTCCAGCCCCACAACACCACTGTCGCCCTTAACTGTGATGGGGCATAGCGTGTTCTAGAAGGTCCACGTTACCTTTGGTGACGTCATTGGGGTCCCACCACTCTTTCCTTGTCTTCACACTTGCTAGCACGTGGTGCTCTTCAGGTGTCTACGGGGTACATCTTCCCGATTGAAGTTTCGGGTGTCGGGGTTTCGTGATCCCTGACGACCTGAGTTCTTGTCCTCGTGAACTTCCGATCCCCGATTTGCTGATGCGCCTTTTGCCTTAGTCCTCTCACGGCTATTCCTAGTTCCATGTGACCGCCTACCATAAGACCGCAGTCATTTACCCTTATCGGGGTTTTTCCCGATACACTCGCGCGGTTGACTTTTCAATGGTCCCACACTCCATCGGCGTTTTGGAGTTTGCAATATCGCGAATCCTAAATGCATAAATTTTCAGGACTTCTCGCCATGAAAACCCGATACGGCATGCCACCTGTACACCTCTCGGATCCTGTGGCCCCCACACGGTTCCTTTATCCGTCGGGATATCGCATTTCACAATTTCACGATTCCTTTTGTAGTGATGTCGGGATTTCCAACACCTAATCCCCGATATGAAATTCCACACGTACATCCAACGGTCAGATCTTTCTCACATCGAACGGTCTTTACAGACCCTGAGATTTCCCGAAGGAATCTCGTCTGTTCGTCGGGACTTAGTCACATGCTAATGTCTCGACAGTATGGTCAGGATTTATCATGACGAAGTCCGATTTCTTGTCATCGGAACTTCTGAATCCCCGATCCTCGAAACGGTATTCTCACAACACGTGGCCATCTCAAATCGAACGGTCCACGACTGTTCCGGGATTTCCATCATGGAAAGTCCCCATCCCTTGTTACCAGGACTCCCGATATCGCGATTCCCGATTTCCTGAAATGGAAAATCTCACGACACGTGTCCTCCGTCTTACGGACGATCTAGATCTATTTCGGGCTTTTGCCTTTAATCACTGAGGTTTTAACCTTCAGACACCTCCCGACAAATCCAACGGCTGTCGGGTTTTCCGGCTGAGATCTGATGGTCACGAGGGCTCACCTTCCCTCACGAACAGATCCTAAGGTTCTAACACCACCGTCGTGGAGTCCTCTCTCCCTGTGGGCTCATACCACACTGGCTGCGGTTTCATAACACCGCCATACCTCTTAAGATTTAAAAGAAACTCGTCAAGTATCTCCTTGATGCTTCGAAGCAACCCAAGGTCTGAAATTGGCCATTCCAGACCCAATTTCCCTTCACATTCTTGGTCCAAAGACCGCTCCACTGGCTCATCAAGGCTCAGTGTCGAAACCTTGGCTCTGATACCAATTTGTAGTGTACCCTTTTCACTACCGAGGTTTTCAAACCTCTCAGTTACCATTCTATACATGGATTTTTACATAATTCGTACAGACATTATAAGCACATGCATTTAAACAATTAAACACACTCAAATCTCAGAGTAAAATATATAAGTTACTGCTACAATTAAACAAGCCATAGCATTCAACAGTAATTCATTTACACAGCGAAAAACATGATAACATATCTAGAAGAGTCATGCAAATGTGATAAAACATAGTCAGATACTTATCTGCTGACAGTGAAGAAATCCACCAACCAAATGCAGGCCTCCCACGAACCTCCCAGTCATAGACCGCACTGCTCCTCAACTCAACAGTGAGTCACATTTCGAGCTGGGACTGAGCTCCACCCCAGGGCAAGGAATCTAGACTTAGGCTGAGGTTACAGGGAATTCAGTCATACACAACCACCAGGAAGAAAGCTCTCCCAGGAATCTCCCTCGCTCACTGCCCACAATCCCTCATTCCCCACATGCCTGTTCCACCCCAGGAGAGTGCACCTTCTCTGTCACCTGGACAGTCCTTCGGCTGCCAATATCCCTTACCTTGGGTTATAGGAACAGACCGAACCGGAAGTCTCCGGGCTCTATGGCAGCTACAGGGTTCCTTCCAAGAGTTCTCTCCTCCCTCTACGCACTCTCTCACCTGGAGGAGTTTCTCACAGGCCAACAAGCCTCACGTAGTCCAGTACTGCGTGGTCAACACAACCCACGGGGAAAACAAACACAAGCTATCCAGCAGGTTTAACAATGGCGGATGGTCTCACGGATTGGCTCCACACATAGGCTCAGTGCCCAGACAGAGGATGTTTTGGCCTTTCAGAATTCAACACACACACAGGCTATTCCCGAAATCAACACAGACTATTTAATTTCCTGTCCCGGAACAAAGGAATACACCAGTTTCCTCAGAGCCAGATATAGGCTTCCTCGAACTGGTTCGACGATGGCAAATGGGTCTCACGGTCATGGCTTCGGGACAGAGAGGTACGGATTATTCAGAACAATCACAATCTTTCCAGCTCTCAGGGACGCACGAGGTATTCTTTGCAGAGGTTGAGTTAATCATACTGCTCAGAGCCTGTACACGCTCAGGCAGTCGGGTGGAATGGAGGAGGAATCCCCCTCACGGCTCATCTTGGTCGTTTTATCTGCATGCACCAGGGCTGACACTTGTCACCCTTGGAACTGCATGCATTCCACTAGCATGAGTTCCTCCCACCACTTGGGAAATCACGTGTCCTTCCAAAAGGACTTAGGATAAAAACATAATATGCTCATGACTTTTTGGAAATAATATTAAAATAGTATTCCAGGCCTAAGCCCCCCCTAGGCTTATCCCCTAGGCTCAACACTCAACCCCTTTCCTACCTTCCAGCCCCTAGTTCCTTGCCCACTCTGTGGACGCTCAGTCCCCCTTCACTCATTCATCGTGGTCGGTCTGCACCTGGCGGTGTTTATATTTTATTAATCATTCTGTATACATACAAGTACATCAGCAGGCTCCTCGCCTTCTACACTTAGGCTCCCTGGCCTAACAAACACATAAGCCTACCAGCTTATAAAAAACTTGGCTCACCAGCGTATAGAGAACATTTACAATTCATTGCATATATCATGATCTGTAACGGGGCTCGGCCTTGGGGACACTACATGTACATATGCATTTTTCATCTTTTAAAGGATCTTTTTGAAGAATTTTATGATAAAATGGTATGATCAGCATAAGGTACGTGTAATTCATGTTTAATGATTGTATCAAGTGTAATTCATCATGTTTTATGATTTCCAAGAGATAATTCACATTTTCTAGTGTTACAGGGAAAAAGCTCAATACGTTTCTAGTTCCAGCACTTGATTTGGCACTCATTCCGACACTCGATCTGACACTCCGTCCAGCACCTCTTCCTACACAAAAACAGAGGGAAATTTGGTAGTTATGGTATTGGCGACCAGTCGGGGGTGAATCAGAGACATGGGTTTTTCTCGTGCTTATCCCCTCCAACTACTGAACTCTTGACACCTTGATTTTGGGTTGTTACAGTGGGTGATTATTGGCTCGCTCTGTTTCGACAATTAGGGCACCATTAATGAAATTTATCAATTTTAGAAGTGGTTTGAACCTCCTATGGTTGACCACGTGGTCTGTAAACATTATAAATGCCACCGTGGTGGTCAGATAATTGTTAAGTAGTAGAAGAAGTCGTGTGTTAGAGCCAAAAATTATTTTGGCTTTGTTTTTTCATTTTTCAATTGCCAGAATTGTATAAAACTGTGTCTCTGCATTTTAATGGTGAATTCCTTTTGCTAAGCTCATGGTGTGCTTTTAGTGAGTGACCACGACTTGCTGGGGGGGGCACTAGTAGTCTGGTAACTATTCTTTGTGTGTGTTTATGTATTTCATAGATTAATTGTTCTCTTTATTTCCTGTACATGCATTTCTATTTTGTTAATTAGTTTGCTTTTATAATTTAATTTGCTTTGACTCTCTTTTGCAGGTTAGTATGATGAATTGTGTTAGCATGGATTAATCTCATAGTTAGGAATGGATCTGCAGACTCCTAGACAAACCCCATGTGTGGTTAAATACTAGATTATGTTTTTATCTAAGATTTTAGAATCAAGTTTAAAACAGATTTTAGAATCAAGTTTAAAACAGAGTTTTGAATAGCATAGAATAACATTTTAATTGACAAGGATTTGATGGATGGATAGAGTTAATTCTAGTTTTTAATGATAGATTTCTTATTTCAGTTTTATATAGATCTTGCTTACTTAGTTGTTGATTAATATAGTTGTTAGTTTGCTTTTTAATATCATGTTTTAAATTTCTTTCTTTAGTCATTTCCTTATTTGCAGTTTGAATTGTTAGAATAGATATAGCATAGTTTCATGTTACGTAATTTCTTGCCTAGAATTATATTGCAATTGTAGTTCTTAGTTAATGAATGAGTTTAAGTATGAATTTTTCTTATGTAGAATAGAAGTATAATGATGATCTCGTTATGTTGTTGATGGTTAATAAATGAACATGCAGGGCATTTAATATTGTTTTTGTCTTCACACAACCACCAACATTATATTTAAATTGTCATAGGTTAAAGATAGTTTCTTTCTTTCGTAGGTTAGATATAGTTTCTTGTTTTTGTATATTAGAAGAGATAGTTTCTTTCTTTCATAGTCTAGAAGATAGTTTTATTGTTGATGTAGGATAGATAGTCTTTGCTTTGATAGATCAAATAGTATCTTGCTTATCATAGGTTCAAGGTTAGTTGCTAGTCTTTCTCGCTTTCGATAAAATAGATTTCCTTTCATGCATTAGAAATAATTTTTCATTGAGCATTTAGTCCATTTTCCTCTTAGATTTCCTTTCATGCATTAGAAATAGTTTTGCATTGAGCATTTAGTCCACTTGCCTCTTAGGCTAGATAGTTGTTCAATGAAATTTTTTAATTTGATTGCTTGCAGTATTTAGTTGTTTTTGCTTACTTGTCTATTTGCTTTAGTAGGTTAGTTAGTTGTCTTTGCTTATTTGTCTATTGCTTTAATAGGTTAGGTAGTTGTCTTTTCTTACTTGTTTACTTGCTTTAGTAGGTTAGTTAGGTGTCTCTGCTTGCTTGTTTATTTACTTTCTTTCATAGGATAGTTTCTCATTGAATGTAGGTTGATAAGTTAAAATAGTTTGCTTTGGTTATTTGCTTATTGTTATTCTTAAATAGTTTCTTATTGCTTATTGTTGAATTAGTTTTCTTTAAATAGGGTTTTACTTTCTTTCTTAAAAAACTATCCATCGATCCTTGGCCCAAAAGTACTTAGGTTACATAGTTTCAAATTGCTTAGTAGGGTTTTCTCATTAGATAGATTTTCTTGAGTATATTAGCCTTAGATAGCTACCTTCCTTAGTTAGACTATACTCCTACCAACCCTTCTACCTTTGGCATATATTTTGCTACAACTCTAAGTTTACTTACCCCAGGTTGAAAATTTAATTGAGGTTTTTTAGTGTGTTTTTAGTGTATATAGAACACCCATCAATCATGAGTCATCATGTTGTATGTACTAATTTTTCAAAGTGGTTTTGATATTTGGTTTGTAAAGCATCACACGTTGTGCAAATATTGGTGCTACCCAAGTTGTCAAATCATTTCAAAGGTTCAATCAAGCTTTCAAAATCAGGCTTGATTGACATATGAAGTTCCTTTTCCCTCTCCTCCATGCAAAGGCTCTTTTTCATCACATACACTCCTATTCCATAACATATTTCAGAAAACTCGCACGCTACACAATCCCTATTCAGTGTGCTACATAGGCATTACTCTATGCAAAAGCTGTCCTATCCACTACGCAAGCTCTGTTTCAGTCGCTATGCAAGCTCTGTTCATTGTTTTGCGCATCACATGTACTACACATTCACATAATAAGGAGGTCTTATTTTCTACCAGATAGTTTGCAACAACGTTCATAATGGGCGTCTCATTGTCAAATGTTGTCGTTTCCATATGTAGAATCTTTGTTGAAACTCTCTTGAAATTTCATGGAACTTCCATTTCAACCACCAAAAATGTCATGCACCGACCCCGCATAGTGAGCAGTGAATGGGGCCAAGGCTAAAATTTCTTCAATATGTGCATGTATGCATCGAAATTTGACATGGTTAGACTAGAAACATGCCTTGACGGTATGGAAGGGTTTCAAGACTCAAGGATGTATGATTTCATATATAAACATTTTGAAAAAAATTCAACGTTGGCCCCATTCACAGGTCATCATTGCCCATCATGTACTCTAGCCCTAGTACAATGTCTTTTAATAGTTGTTTCATTTAAAATTCGACCATTCATAAAAAATAAAATGAAACGAGGACGAGCTAAGACAATATATAGAGTGGGTCTATGAGTGATTATTGAGTATAAGGGAAAATATGTCTTCCATGATGTTAGCACTTGGTAAATTTCCTAGAGGTTGAAACAGAAGAAATCTACAAAGGTAACTTTATCCAACCACTTTTGAAGCTGGGATCTAGCCCTTCCAACTTCAGAGAGGGATCTCTCTATATGATTTAGCTATGTTTTCAATTTTAGATATTAGGCTGGGTAAATAAATGGGTCTATTTTGTTGTCAAAGTGTTTTTGATTAGGTTGAGACAGTCTACACATCCATTGGGCTATGGGGTTTGTGTTTAATAAAGATGAAATACAACCAGAAACGTGAAGGAAGACTTCCACAGGGCAAGATAATATACTCACTGGATCTTTTAGTAGCTTAAATGATGGACAGAAGAAAAGATGAGAAAGATAATTTCGACTAAGAAGCAGTTAAGAATTCCTTAATTGAAAACACCAGAAGATAAACACTAAAATCTTTCGAGTCAGAAACAGGGTATCTAAGATAAATCCTACAACATTCGTTACTCTTAAAGATTAGTTTCAGAAAACAATATGATCACAAAGCAAAAATAACATTCAACTTAGAGAATAACATCACCAGTGAATACACGCAAGAATCCTGTAAAAGTGCCTCCTCTTTATTAATGGAAGATCTCTTCAAAAATGTTATAGTCTGATAGCGTCAGGGTGTGAATATCAACAACCCTCAATACCTCGAAAGTTGAAGTATTTATAACTCAAATTACAAATGTTCCTGTCATAAATGATCAGGACGTGCTAATTCTATTTTTAGCCTAACAAATTTAACAAATCTCCTAAATCTAGGAACTGCTTGATGACTTGGTGTAACTGCTTGCTGATTTCTGGGGTAGGCCATTGGCGAGGTTCCTGTACAACCTCTTCTTACTGGACAGGTGACTGGACCTGGATAGCTCATCTACTAATCAAGAATATTGTAGAGTTCCTCCCATCTGAGATGACTAGGCACAGTGACTTTGAGAAGTCTTCGATACACTTCGTCCATTTCCGTATACTTGGCGAATGTGGGCTTAGTGAGGAATATGTATCGAATCTCGTGTTGGATACTTATGTCCAACTGAAGGGCATCCAAGAATTCTTTGTCGGTGATTCTCCCTTGTATGCCAGCAAACTTGGAACTGTCCTTAGACACTTCTGACAATCTCTTTTTGTAATCTGGGAGTGTCATCAGTTTATCATTAATAACCTTCAGACCAGGGAGACCTTTCTTCTAGAGAGCCTCGATCTTGCTGAAGAACCTTTGTACCCCCTGGTCCATGATCTGAACCTTTTCTTCCAATTGAAGCATTAATCCTCTCTTGGTAAAAACTCTTTTGACCTCAAGGATGGTCTCTGTTATGTCTTCTATCTTCAGCTCTTCTAGCTCTTCTTTGGTCTTAGAATTGAGGAATTTGATGATATCATTTGCCTGAGTTGGTCTGTCTCCCAATTCTACTCTGATCTTCTCAATAGCATGTTTACTCCTCTGGACCAACTCGTTCTTCTCAAACATGATTTGGATCATGGGCCAGATCTCATTTATGGACTTTGTGATGTCAGTCCATACATTCTCTTTGACTTCGGCCAAAGTCTTCCCTGCCACTGTTTGCTTTTGGAGCTGTTGTAGCTCCTTCTTGAGCTGCTCAGTTACCTTCTTTCTTTGGAGAGACTGGTCTGGAAGGAAGTTTTGATTTCCTGAAGGTTCTCAACTTCATTTTTAAGCCTGCTGATCTCTGTCTCTTGTAGGTTCATCTTTTCCATGGATTTGGCGAGGTTGGTTGTTCCCTCTTGTGGTGTCACCGGTGTTGCAGATGGAATTGTTGTTACTGCTATTGTGCTTGCTCCTGAAATCGAAATGGCACTCAATGGAATGACTTCCATTGGCTTCATATGTTCCTTATCTTTTAATAATCTCTCCATCTCTGCTTCCATTTCTCTGAGTTGCGCATTCTGCTCCATGAGCAGTTTGAGCATTTTGTCCTTCTCGCCTTCTTTCTCCGCTATCTCCTTCGCCTGTGAGTCCTCTGTAGGTGGGAGCTTCAGCTGTTTCCTCAAGGAGGTGATGTCTGCATTCTTTTTCTTTACCATCTCCTCTGCATCTTTGACGTTCGAAGGATCATAGCCAATTTTGAGGACCAGCTCCTCTAGAGTCTTGATTCTATTGTCCTTCGCAAAGGACGATATATTCTCCAGCTTGAGTTGTGTCTGAGCATTGTTCAATGATACCTGTAATTTTGTTGCAGAAGCAGAAGCATGTGCCAATGTATGGAATACCATCTCCCCAGTCTGTTTGTGCAGATCCATCTGATCTACTGGGTGCACGTCCTTCGTCTGGAATTCGAAGGTGGCCCTCTTGTAGTCTGTGATTACCTTGGGGTCTGGTACTTGCGCCTGGAGGAAGGCCATATGCATCCTTCCCTTTTCTGTGTTAAATGCAGACAACAACCTATGCTGCACAGCCGATGTCTGCTTTCGAAATTGAGCATAAGTACTACTTGTAAGGGTCTAATTCTTTTTCTTAATCATCTCGTACTTCTCAAAAATGCTCAACTTGGGCCCAGTCTTGCCTGGCTGATTGTCCAATGGGGAATCTGAGGATTTCTTTGGCACTGCTAGGGTGATGTCCTTATATAGGCTCGAGCCGAAAGGTGGAATGACAGATTTGACCACTATGGTGGGCGGGGTTTCTTTCTCCCCTGTAGGGCCGGGAACTGTGGTTGTCTTGGGCCTCTTAGTGTGCAACTGGAACTCTTCGGACGATACCTCCATGACCGGAGGAGATGACTATTGTCGAGGCATTTTTTCCTTAGGGACCTAAGGAGTGGTCGTTGGTGGCATAGTGGTCGGGGGAACCTGCTGTTCCACTTCGACCAAGGTGTCAGACACCCACACTGTCTGATTGGTGAATTTTTCAATCTCGGGCTTGGACACATGTACATACGGGATATTTTTGTTCTTCACCCGCATTTCTGAGATGATCCCATGAGGATCATAGTGCCATGGGAAGCTCATAAAGAACTTCATTTGTTTCAACATCCTGTCAGCTTCTTCCTCGGTGCCTCGACTGTTGCAGATGAAGGAACCAATCTGCCCCTTGATTCGAAGTTGTTGCTTCTTCTTCAATGATACGAAATGAATATCATCTAAATTCATGATTTGTCTTATGTATTCTAAAGCAAAGATTCTTACCGGCACATACTTGGGCAGCTTGTAGGGTGCCAAATCGCACCCGAATACTCTGATCTCGGTGTGGTTCTGATACAGGTACCAATCCCCAGTCTTTGTGTTGTCCGAGAGATGCAGGATTCTCTGGAATTCGTCGTTTATTCGAGGCTCGGGCCTGCCGCTCAACATGCTTACCACAGGGTGGTAGAACAGATCGATGAATGCCTTGAAGCTATACTCTGTGGAGTTATGATTCAGCAAAGAGGTCCATGCTGTGACTGGCTGAGGCCTTCCATCTGCGTCCATCTTCTGCATGGAAAAACTAAATTTATCTGCTTGATAGAAAACGAACATGTAGGCCAATATAGACGAGTATGTGAACATGCCTTCTTTGCCAAAATTTACGAACTGTTCATGAATATTGTCTGCCAAGAAGGTGCTGAAATCAAATTGTGTGGTGGGCTTTTCATCATTGGAGAAAATGGATAGAAAACCCAGAATGGGCTCATCTACCCATTGGTCGGAATAGTACCCTAACAGAGCACAAAGGGAGGAAATGACATGGTTTCCCTTGGTGGAGAACATGGACAATGGGTAAGGGGGATTTGTGGAAGGGAATTGAGCGGAGGTGGGAAGGAAAAGCTCGAATATTTGAGCTCTCTAGGGAAAAGTCATCTTTTGATATAACTCTGTAAGGATTTCCAGGTTGAAAGGGGACGCAGAGTCGGCATGGGGAATTTGCATCATCTGATCTATGTCTTCAGGCGTAATGAGGAACAGGGTGTCTCTGGATGAGGATATGATGACTCTCTATTCGGGAATATAGTGAGCTTGGCATTTAAGTGCAAACTTGAGAAAATGATGGATCTGGGGAAAGAGGTACAGGGGTAAATTGGACTCCCAAAGTCCAATTTCATCGCTCTGGTCCAGGAAAACCTCCCTGAGCCATCAATGAAGGTCTGAGAAATCGAAATCGCATTTGGTATCTGCGATCAATCTGTCTTTGTCAACCAACGGGATCTTGTCCAGGTCGACAGGAGGCGGGAGAAAAGGATTCTCCTCTCCTTCTGCTTGTCTTGGCTTTGGCGCCATCTCTGCAACAGTACCTGCAATAAACACGAAGTTAGTGGGGTCGACTGACTGTGGATGAAAGTGATGGGATGTAACGGAGGAGCTAGCTATGAGTTTTTCTGGTGCAACGAGTGAACAACGAAAATGGGGAAAAACGGTAATTTTATTTAAAAATGGGGTCAGTTGGGCGCGGGAGGCAGGTCAGCTGGATAACGGATAGGTTATCCAGTAATAAATAGACAACAGGCCACTTGGGGGTGATATGACAGGTGATGGTGGACGAAACATACAGACGGGTGATGTGGCGGCTAGGGATTGGAGGCAAAACTCACAATAAGGGGCTGGTCATGAGTGAAAGGGGTTAGGGGACTAACAACAGTTATGGGATGGGACATAACTCGGGAACAAGTGGAACAAGTGGAACCTAGTGGAAGATGACGTCCACAAGTGACAGGGGTTGTCATATAGCATATGGTGATGGGACTTCAGGACAAATAGACTGACGCCACGTATGATAAGGGGCCCGTCAGAGGGGAAAAACCATTCCAGACCCCCCCCCTTGGTTAAAAGCAGATCATCAGGGGGGGTCCGAAATCCAATTAGGGTCGTTGATCTACGCGCCCTCTTCCTGGCCGCAGATCTTAGCGCGTCGTTTATCACTCATTCTGGACCCCCCCCCTCCATTAAAGGCAGAACAGACGGGGGGCTCCGAAATCCAATCTAGACCATTGATTTAAGCGCTCGTCTCTGGGCCATCCAGATGTGCTCTAATCTTATTACCGATTCCGGACCCCCCCCCCCCCCCCCAT